>JABYPW010000724.1:0-21479 GCA_016880775.1 Phymatotrichopsis omnivora
CGATTATCCCACGCCTGATTCCACCTCCGTATCGAAAAAGCCTGACCAAAACACAAAAAAGGTGTTCATACGGTATGTAGCAAATTGTTTTTGTTAGGGGACACGGGCGAAAAACACGCACGGATCCGGTTCGTACTACGATAGCAAGGGAAAGTGGGCAGGAAAATGTGTGCGCACAGGAATGCGTACGGTTCGACCTCACACAATGAAAAAACTATGAAGGTTACCCTGACGGCGCTTAGCGAGTGAAGGTACATCCTGACGCTCCTATACTTGTGGCTAGTTCTTGCCTTCTAGGTGTATGGTGCAGGACACGTGAAATCAGCGACCACCGTGCAAAATTCCCAACAACGCGACGTAATAAGGCTTTCCACAACTACATTAAATAGAAAGTTTCTTATTATTAAAGTGTTCTTTAACATGTTTATTTTCACGTAATAATGAGAAAATTTTGATTTATTGCCCCTGTGTCGAGCTTTACACGATCAAAATTTTCTATTTTTATATGGGAAGGGCGAGAACGAAAAAGTAATCTTGGCACCAAGATATGTAGATCTTACCTATAACAGATAACTGAGTGATGTCTCATGATACGCGATCGCTGGATGCTTGAATTCAGACTGTTTCGTCATAACCTATGCCCATATACATGTAAAAGTTAGCAATCAACGTAGATATTGATCGAGGCTTACCTTCCATCGATATTGTTCAAGTTTTCTAACTCTCGCAACCAAAAATGCCTATTCTCAAACGAAATCTCCGTTCGAAACCTGCCGTTGATACCCTTCGTTCGAAACGAAAGCGAACGAAAAATGCTTTAGAGGAACATCCACCATTAACGGCCGAAAACCACACTCTTTCTGCACTTTCTGAATTTGAAAATCCCATACCACTTCAAATATCCAGAACTCCCGAAAACAATTATAGCCAAGGCTTTTTGTCAGATATTTGTACTAGTAGCGATGAAGATAGCAACTCAGACGCCACTTTGACGGATGTAGAAGAAGCAGAGAAATGGGAGGACGATGATGGGGAAGAGAATGATGTGGAGGTAAATACCAAAGACGATGCAATGTTGGATGGGCTTTTTTAATGAGCCTTATTCTGGTCCAGTTGCTATTCATGACGAAGCAAAGGTGGTCGAACTTCAGTCAAGTTCAGAGGCGGGGGGCTGCCTTCGTGGTATTCGAGGTGCTTGTTCTAAGTCAACACAGCATCGAAGAAATATCCACTTCCAAGAAATAGCAAGAGAGGGAGCAAAATGTCTCTCTTTGAAGGATATGTGGGCTCAACAGGAGCTTACCAAGTCTAGTAATGAGCATCAGCTGGGTTTACCTGCATCTTCGGGATTTGCAGCTTCGACAGATAGTATTTCCGTGATTATCAAGGCAGCTTACAAGAGGAAGTTGAAAGGGGGAATCACTGTGTTCTTTTTTTTTCCCCCCGAATTCCATTGTGAGCTGAATCCTATTGAACATTTTTTGGGAGCAGCAAAGAAGTACCGCAGAGATTACTGCAAATATTCTATTGAGTCTTTACGGATAAACATTCCATAAGCGCTTGCGTCTGTGAAGCCTTCCACAATTGTATCTTTTTTCAACAGTTGTAAGCGTCGTATGAATGCTTATCGGGAAGGGTTTGATTACGGGAGCGAAGTCTTTTCAAAGTTACACCTCTCACCGCCGTGTTTATGACAAAAACACTGTTTCATAAATGGGATTTTTGGTTGGATATTTATGGAATTTTTTTCGTTTTTACCTTTATTTTCCACAACAGTTTATCTTTTTTTTTCGACCATTTATATTTCATTAGTATATATATATATATATTTTTTTTTATTTCTTGTCCGTTGATATTTCATTCGTATATAGTCATATGTAATATGATTCTTGGCATTTATGCAGCTTACTAATCAAGTCTGAGAATAAAACCGACTGATGATTTCATGGGGCGGGGGGAGGGCTGAATTCCTCGGTTGGCTGCACGTACTCGGAGGATAAAGATTGCAAAACTAGCATTTCGTCATATGCTATTACACAATTCAACATATGACTACTTGGCGCCAAAATGTCGCCGTACTTTTCATCCCCCCGAGTGTATTACACATATGTACTCTACAACACTGAGGTCTAGGTAGAGGTACTCTATAAAGTGCTATAAGGTGCTCTTTCTGGTTCCTTTTTCACACTCTCCTGGTTTGGCTGGGAGCGCCCCGGCTGATACAGCTCCGTTTCAAGATGTTTATGCATGTAGAGTACTGCGATTTCAGGACACGTCCACGTAAATCCAAAACTGTGTACTAGTACATATACTCGAATGGAGTATAATAAATAAAACTATGCATGGACGTTGCACCTCACCCTGACCTTACACAGTCGAGAAGCTCTAGTATGTAAGTTGACCGCTATTATGAGGAAACAAAAGCCTTCGATTTCAAGCTTTGTTTGCTTCGGCAACCTGTTCTGCCACAAACCGTCCGGTCGATAATGAAAGCTGAGAGTTGCAAGAATCCCACATACGTGTACTTCCGAAATTCTCTCTTCACTGTCCACTGGACCCGTCCACTATGGAAAGACTCCCGCACATATCCTCCACACAAACTCCATCCTAGAAAAGAACGAATGCGACCCACACCCTTGGTAGTAACGAAACGACTCTACATAAAGAAAACTAAGGCATTCCCTACCCGCTGGAGCTTCTTACCACCCCGCCTCACAAACTCAAAATCTCAATCCTTATTTTAATCTGTCCGCTGCTTCCTCCGTCGCCGCCGGCCATGTTTCCGAGAGAATAAGAATGGCGATAAAAATAAAGTGGCAATTGAAGTTACCAAGAACGTTGGTGCACAGTATGACTGGTGCGATGTACGCTGCTGTAGGAGAGGAAAGAGTTAGATTCAGATGAATTCGAGGGTAAGGATGTCTCCACCCTGTGCGATCCGGTGCTTAAAGCTCACTAGAAGCCGTGTCTACGATCTCTTCCGCTCATTCAAAGATGTGATTATCGCCAAGTTGTGTAATTGTGGGGTGAAGCTCTACGATTTCCTCCCACGATATCGGCGCACCATTTGTGCTGATTCAAACTTCGAACCGTTGCCGTCGCACCATGTCATCATCCACAATAACCCGACCGGAAGGAGCGGAGAGAACAGAACGTAGTGTTAAAAATAGGCATGTGCATATGTAGGTATCAGATATCAGGGTGGACTTTGTGGTTTCTCTTTGGACTTCAGGTTAATTGTATTCAGGAAACTGTCTATTGGAGATGTGGCTCCTCCATTGTTTTGTTCTTCGGTCAATACGAGTC
The DNA here is from genome assembly GCA_016880775.1 of Phymatotrichopsis omnivora. Lineage (NCBI taxonomy): Eukaryota > Fungi > Ascomycota > Pezizomycetes > Pezizales > Rhizinaceae > Phymatotrichopsis > Phymatotrichopsis omnivora. The sequence continues at coordinate 3,307 of JABYPW010000724.1, forward strand.
AAGTCTTCTCTCTCACGCCCTGTTGTGAAACAAAAGATCTATCAATATGTACTGCCAGCACACTTGTGGGTACCTGCTAAGGAGAAGAGCTTAATTACTGGTATGGTCTTTGAGAGAGCTTGTATACAACACTAGCGATAGAGGCCAGGAATACTCATACTCAAGAAATATGGAGAGAGGAATTGCACTCTTTTTTTTTTGGAGATGTGGCGTTGTTGATTACGAGGGATTCTGATGAGACTGTTAAACATATACATATACTAGAATTTTTCTCCTCACTTCGAAAATCATCATTTAACCACATATTAACCGAATAAAGTCGAGATACCCAAAAACTCAAGATGCCTATCACAATCTGTACATCTCTTCTGATGCCAGGCCGTCGGCACCACAGCAACCTCCATACCCTCTCGTCTACAACCTTCCACACTGAACTCAAAATACCCGCAATCATGGGCTCCCCTCTTATTTCCCCGACCCGGTACCAAAAACAATTGACGAGTACATAAAAATTCCTTTGCCCCTTGTGTTGAGGATTCGAGAAAGGCTTTATTCCAGTATGGCGAGGTTGCGGAGGCAGGAGGGAATTATAGGGGATGAGAAAGGGGATAAGAAGTACATGAGGGATGTTGGGCGAAGATCATGAAGCATCACTCGTCCCGGGGGGTTTGGTTGAAGGGAATATCCTGCGCGTATTGGTATTGCAGTTAGTAATAAGGAAATAAAATTGCTTTTTCATTTTATTTTATTTTTCCTCAGGGCGGAGAGAGGGTTAGAAATAGCTTTCATGAATTGCTTGTGAAAATACGAAACTGGTAGTAGTAATGTACTATAAATATTATTCAACGAAAACACAAACGCATACTCATCAGCTTTCTCCTACCTAGCGACGATGAGCGAAACCCTCAAGCCACGTGTCACGGCAGGTCGTATGGGCAGAGGACAGAGATATTTCCGCGCATACATTTTAGGTATTTACTTAGGCACACATTAAACAAAGCCCACTTGTACTCTACAAGGGAAAATCCGGAAATCCCCTACAGAAAACAAAACAAAAAAAATAAAAAATAAAAAATAAAAAAAAAAGAGCTATCGATATCGCCGAGGAAAAGAGACCGAGTTCTCGAGAGGTATGTCGTATGACGTAAATACTTTGCAATGACATTTCAAACGTACTTGGATGAGAGAACGGCAAATAAAAAATACCGGAAAAGAAAAACTTCAGAAAACGTCAATAAAAACAAATTTTTTTTCTAGCAACACGATATGGGACCTACCATTTTCTCCGAACTAAAAGTAATAATCTCAGGAGTGCTCGGCGACTTCCTCTATGAGGAATTGCTCGACGTCTTGATGACCCTGTAGTGATAACGCTTCCAGTTCATTGCCCCAAATTCTACCCTCGTCATTGATGTCGGCCCCTCTTTCCACGAGGAATTGCACTGTGTCCTGGTGGCCAAAGTAAGCTGCGGCCGTGAGAGCATTGCCGTAAACTCCACCTTGAGCATTGATGTTGGCTCCTTTTTCCACGAGGAATTGCACCGTGTCCTGGTGGCCTCCGTAAGCAGCGGCCGTAAGAGCATTGCCGTAAACTCCACCTTGAGCATTGATGTTGGCTCCTTTTTCCACGAGGAATTGCACTGTGTCCTGGTGGCCAAAGTAAGCTGCGGCCGTAAGAGCATTGCCGTAATCTCCACCTTGAGCATTGATGTTGGCTCCTTTTTCCACGAGGAATTGCACTGTGTCCTGGTGGCCTCCGTGAGCTGCGGCCGTAAGAGCATTGCCGTAAACTCCACCTTCAGCATTGATGTCGGCTCCTTTTTCCACGAGGAATTGCACTATGTCTTGGTAACCTCCGGAAGCTGCAGCCATAAGAGCATTGTCGCGCTGTGGATCCCAATCATTGATGTTGGCTCCTTTTTCCACGAGGAATTGCACTGTGTCCTGGTGGCCTCCGGAAGCTGCGGCCATAAGAGCATTGCAGTGATTTGCACCCCAAGCATTGATGTAGGCTCCTTTCTCAATTAATAGCCGGACTGCCTGTGTATTTCCATTCAGAGCCGCATATTGGAGTGGCGGAATATCGAATTCGTCAGCTTTGTTGATGTCAGCACCTTGGCTGAGGAGTGAATTTATAGCCTCAGAAGATCCTCTGCGGACCATCAAATGTAGTATATTTCTCTCACCCTTCATGTCCACCTTTAGCCCATGCTCCTCCTGCGCGAGTCGGTTCAGAGGAAGACCGAGGGCGAGCGCAATAGTATGTGGTGATACTTTCTTAGCATAGTTATTAAGGTAGCTAGCAGTCATACTGTAAAACACTTGCAGAAAAGCCGAAAGATTTCCCCTTTCATTGTTGAGCAGTGCTTTGACCTTGTTCCAGGCATCTTCACTTATTGGCGACATAGCTTGGATATGGTCGGGCCAATACATAGCAGCATAGTCGAGAAAACAGTAGTCTCTACGTCTCTTCTCAAAATTATCCCAACCACTACATGCGCCACTCTCGAAATTGGTAAATAGGAGGTAAGTAATGCACGATATTGTAAGCGTTTCGTGAGGTGACTGTTGCTGGCTGCTAGGAGAGAAAAGGTTTGATGCCAAAAACTCTTGAACCGAATAGTGAACAAAGCGTACCGTAGCTCGACGTTCTTTACCTTCCACCGTGATCAGGTTCATGCATACGTTGATAAACATATCGAGATTTTTGCGCTTGGTCATTTTATCCCAACTGGTGGTATCGGGCTCGATAGCAACAGCTTCGCCGAGCTCTCTCATATGCAATGGCCTTTTTGCGTACGCTACCCACATGAGAACCCGCATTGCTAGTTTTCGCCTTGCTGGATCTTGCTTGTTAATCCTATCCATGATCCGTTTATATGTTTCCTCAAGGGTGTTCGGTAAAGTGCGCAGGGCATCTCGAATCTCCTCGTCACAGGTTTGCGCGCAGAGGCGATCTAGCTGGTACTTGACCCATAGAAACCTAAGAATGATGAATCTTTTTAGCATTTTGCAAGAAAGTATATGTAAAAATATACTGAAGAAAAAAGGGGTCCTGACATTCCGTCAGCCTTGCTCAAAAGAGCTGTACGAATTTCCTCCTCCAACGCAGGATCTACGAGCTCTAATTCGCCGCTCCTGATACGGTGGTCAACCTCATGTCTGATATAAGATGCTATATCCTCAGAAATCTTGGTGGCCGCGATTTGGATCGTGGGCGTGCGGGCAAAGGACTTCTCGATATCGGATTCTTTTCGACTGGTAACGAATAGTTTTATACGGCATTGACTGGTGAGAAGATTATGAAAATATCCTAAGAGCTCCGATCTTTCATTACACTCGTCAAGCGCATCAAGGATAAGGAAAACCGTGTCAAACTGCTCGGAAACTGATAGAAACAATGTCTGAAGTTCCGTCATAGTAGGTATCTTGGCATTCCGGTAGTAATTTCGGAACTTCTCCTCCAAATCCTCTGGCCAGTCGTGAATTTTTCGCAATAGCTGCTTCAGGAATGTTCTTATGAAGACTCCAGGTTCCTGTTGCTCTTTGTAGTTGCAGTAGCCGAAGGAGATGCCGAAGTTGTCCAACAACCCATATTCCGCTGTAACTGTCTCCAGCACCAATGATCTGAGGAAAGTATAGCTTAGCTTCAGCTGAAAACTATTTTTTAATGGTTGACATACGCTAAAACAGTTTTCCCAACTCCAGCTATACATTGTTAGCCAACAAAGCGTCTTGCTGAAGCAAAGATAGCACAGAAAACATACGAGATCCGTGACACCAAAGAATGGAAGGACCAGCAGCGTTGATCCACTCATCGAATTCCTTGGTCTTCAATAACCATTCTCCGGTTTTCGCATGACGTTTCGAGAAAATTTCTTCATGTTTCTGCTCATAATCCACCTTTGACAGCCATGATAACAACTCAGAACGAGCCATGTCTTGTCTGATGTTAGCGGCATTTTCAAAATTACCATATATATTCTTCATCGTAGTTATCATTACCTTTCTCCCTTTTCTGGGCTACCTTGGTATCAATGATGTGTCCCACATTAGCCGCTCGGAATACAATCTGAGCGTGATCTATGAAGCGAGCTTGTATATCGGAAAATTGCGATTCGAAAGGCTCCCAGGTGAGTCTCAAGAAGAGTTTGATGGATGTCCAGCCTAAAAAGCTTTATGAATATCCATGTAAAAATGACGTAGAACCTGGCAGAAAACTTACCAGATTCGTTCCCCTCCTTGTCGGTGAAGACTCGCCGACATTTCATGCAGAACTCGAGCAAATCACGATATGCCTTTGCTAGCGCCTGAAGGGGATGATATTAATACTTAATTCTCTCGCTAGTAGGCATACCTTATGCATAGCTCGTAGGTGTCAACTTACATTTTGCACTGCTTCCGAGCTATGGAATATAGGAGATGGACATTTGGGAAGATATAGGAGGTGATCTTTTATTTTTTCCATCATTTGCACAAGCTTATCGAAAAACGTGGCATATCTTAAGGCAAGCTGTAGAAACATAAGGTTTTAGTAATTGCACGTAAGTTAGGCGTGAATATGCTTACATTCAAAACACATTTAAATCCACCAACAACGAGCGAAGAAATCTCTGGACTATGTTGGATCATAGTTGCCACATATTCTACATATTGGTTGATGCATTGCAATATCTTCTCAACTCGAGCAGCGTACTTTCTAGGCAAACTTGACCGAGAATGGGTTTTCTCAAGACATTCTGCCTTTGCGATGAGAGCTTCCGGTGATAATTCAATTGTTTGATGAGCTTTCTGAAAGGCCATACGTTCTTCCGATGGGAGACTGCGGGCATATTCTTCGACAGCCTTCTGGAAGGCAGGATTTGTCGTAGCCACACTTTTTTGAAGTCAGCGCAGTCTTTCGTATCAAATACCTTAGAACTAACCTAATTTTGGGATGTTTATCTTCTAACACTAACTGCGAATCAGAGGCAGATGCCGGCCCTCGAAGGCTAGGAACAGTTAAGGAACTGCTCTGTCTTGAGCTCTCGCCCGACAACTTGAACCGGTCCTGGAAACGTTTCCCCTTATGCGTTTCCTTCGATGTGATGGTTGATCCATCATTTCCGATGCTGCTGGAAGAACCCTTTTTCTTGTGAGAACTACCGAAAAGTGGCATAACGGATTCTGAAGTGGACAGAAGGTACTTGGAAGAGGAGTGAAAGAATGTTCTACACTATTAAAGCCTTCACCCTTCTCTTTTACCTCCGCACACATATATATATACGTATGTTAACCTTCTGAGCACACAACCAAGGCAGACACCCCCAGTATGATTCGGGGCAAACACCTTTCAACTCCGACGCAAACCTATCACGCCGAGGAGGGATTTTTTCTTTTTCTTCCTTCTGCACAGCCTTCGTATCGTTCAGCCAATCAAGTCGGGACTCACACTGTTTAGTTAGCCGAAGTATGTAGAGTAATATGTAACTCGTATTTTTATTTGTGAGATGCCCAAACGCATACTCGTGTTGCATATGCATGTATATGTCTGCATATGTGCTGTGACTTGAGTTGCTGGTTTTCCTATTGGCAAAATACGAATAACTTCTTATCGACATGCACACCCTGCAGTTGCACCCCGTTATACCCCACGATAACGAACTCGGATAAAAAATCCATGAAACATAAACATGTAGAGTACTGTACATGTATTTACACTAGTACATTTAAAGAAATAAGACATTAGAGCAGCTGAGTAAAGCTAGACAGTGACAAAAAGAAAACACTTCTTTCGATGGTAAAAAAGAGGGGTAGGTAAGAGCGGGTTTTGCGATTAAATTTAATTGTAAGTGAAATTCCTTTAAGCGAGAACAGTGCTTCAATTTCAGGGTTACAAATTTTGACTTCAAGAAGCACTTGATCCTTTTCGTATTTTTATTTCACCTACAAAATTCAAAGGAATTACCGATGCCACTAAAAAAAAAAAAAAACGACAAAACTACCAACCAAAAGAAAGGCATGACACCAATGGAGATGTGCGACTTGTGCGTTCGCCGTTCCAAAGCATGCAAACGTGAAATATAGCGACTTTGCTTTTCTTGCAGGCGTGCCCCGTGGCGCCAATGGTGAACCGCTGCCTATCTAGCTTATGATAGAACGTAGGAGCTGAGCGCGGAATCTTTTTTCTTTTCCCTCCCATCCCATCCCCGTTTCTACCCTCATATGGAAAAAGCCTGACCAAGGCACAGAGGGGGTGTGCGTACGCTTACAGAGAATCTGTACGGATCCGGTATAGCGCTTTATACTACAACACGGGAAAGTGGGCGGGAAAATGTGTGCGCACAGCAATCTGCACAGTATCCCTGTCCAGGGTTGGCAATGACCAGGGGTCAGAAAAGAGGCTCGTTGCTGCTCGTGCTTCCGAGGGGCGCTCAGAGTAGGGCTTTGTATCGTAGTATGGTGCCGGTCGTCATAAACCCACATAGCTCATCAAGATCCGGTGATTACTAATCTGCATTTCTGTGTTTCTTTGCGCAGGTTGGAAGACAATTTTTGCTTCACAAACATATGAAACCTCCGAAAGAAAAAAAAAAAAAAAAAAAAAAAAAAAAAAAAAATGTGAAGCCTACCTACTATGTACGGCCGGGAGATTTTCCCTTTCTCTCTTCGCCCTCTGCATTCTCAATTAAATTGCTTTTGAAACCTTTCTTTCGGTCGCAATCAACATAACCATAAAAAAAAAAAAAAAATCACTAAACAAAAGCAAACCTAGCTCCCACATTTATCGCCGTTCCATCTCGTCTCGTTCACCACCCCTCCATCTTCCTATTTTACCTCTATACCCTTTTCATTTCCAACTACAATCTTGCTAACCAACTCAGCAGATTTTTTCCAGTCACCGATGCTCCCCCCGACGGCAATCCGTGCGTTGCTACTTTGAACTTCGGATCTCAATTACGACCTTTCCCGTCCTGCGATCTGTGTCTGTTGTGGTTACTGCCTAGCTCCTCCAAGTCACTGTCTCTGAGTTTTCGCCCAAAATAAATTGTGCAATGATCAGGAACTGGGTTCTCTTCTCCGTATTCTTCCTCCTCCAAAAGCCGCATACGCTTAGCCTCTTCTATCTGTTGTGCTTGTTGCACTTCTTCTCTTTGCCGTTTTTTCTCTGCTTCTCTTCTGATTTTTCGCTCACGGTTGGCTTGGACTTTTTTGAAGGACGAGGCATTATAGTAAGAGTATAGTGTGCAGAGAGCCTTTGGAGATTTGCGAGGAAGGAAATTTCAGATCATCACCATTGCATTGTCATGAATTGTTCAAATCTTGGCAGCATATACTTATTAATCATGCATATTGGCACCCTAAACCTAAATAAGTATGGATTTGCCGCTCATTAAAAATATACCGCTCCCATACAAATTTCCAAAATTTTTTTAATGCTTATAACTCAACAACCTGTGAACATTTTTTTGATTCTGGAGGCCGAGAGTGATAGAGCGCATTTTATTTAATAAATCTCGGTACGAAATTATTTAATTTAATGTGGTGTTGTGTTGAAGTAAAGTTTGGCGATTTTGTGGTTGTTGCTTGAAATTGTGGTTGTTGCTTGAAATTGTGTAGGTTCATCGCGACCCGCACTACATGGTGGGGGCGGGCTGAATTCCTCGGTTGGCTGCACGTACTCGGGGGATTAAGAGTGCAAAACTAGCATAAACGTAGTCATACATACATTTCGTCATATGCTATTATACAACTAAACACATGACTACTTGGCGCCAAGATGTCGCCGCACTTTTCATCCCCCGAGTGTATTACACATATGTACATGTACTCTACAACACTGTGGCCTAAATAAAAGTAGTCTATAAAGTGCTATAAGGTGCTCTTTCTAGTTCCTCTCTCACACTCCCCTGGCTCGGACGGGAGCGCCCAAGCTGATACAGTTCCGTTTCAAGATATTTATGCATGCAGAGTACTGGTAAAAAGAGCGATTTCAAGACACGTCCACGTAAATCCAAAACTGTGTACTACCCGAGCGGAGTGTAATAAATAAAACTATGCATGGACGTTGCACCTCGCCCTGGCCTCATCCAGTCGAGAAGCTCGAGTATGTAAGTTGACCGCCGTTATGAGGAAATAAAAGCCTTCGATTTCAAGCTTTGTTTGCCTGTTCTGCCACAAAACGTCCGGTCGATAATGAAAACTGAGAGTTGCAAGCATCCGATATACGTGTACTTCCGAAATTCTCTCCTCACTGTCAACTGACCCGTCCACTAATGAAGACTCCCGCACATATCCTCCACACAAAATCCATCCTACAAAAGAACGAATGTGATCTATAATTTTTGTAGCAACGAAACGACTCTACATATAGAAAACCAAGGCATCCCCCAACCGCTGGAACTTCGCCCCTCCCCACTTTACAAACTCAAAATCTCCATCCTCTTTTTAATCAGTCCGCTGCTACCTCCGTCGCCGGCCATGTTTCCGATAGAATAGGAATGATGATAAAAATCAAGTGGCAATTGAAGTTACCAAGAAAGTTGGGGCACAGTATGACTGGTGCGATGTACGCTACTACAGGACAGGAAGGAGTTAGATTCAAATGAATTCGAGGGTAAGGATTGTTGGAAAAGACATCCCGGCGCATGAACAAGGGGGAGCGAATCAGGCAACTAGGAATGTGTGGACAGGTTAGGAAAGAGCGGAGGAGCGGAGGGAGGTGATCTGCGTATGCGGGAGTTGGCTATATAAGGGGGCGGACGGGCGTGTTTCTTTCTTTCTTCTTCTACTCTTTCAGTCTGTTTGTATTCTGTGTACGATACCAACAAGAACTCTTATTCAACAAGGATGTCTCCATTTCGTACAATCAAGTTCTTGAAAGTCACTAGAAGCCGTGTCTATGATCTCTTCGGATCTCTCGGAGATGTGGTTATCACAAAGTTGTGTAATTGCGGGGTTAAAGCTCTACGATTTCCCACCACGATATCGACGCACCATTCGTGCTGGATCGAAACTTCAAACCGCTGCCATTGCACCATGTCATCATCCGCAAGAGCCCTACCGGAAGGCGTGGAGAGAGTAGAATATATTGTTAAAATAGGCAGGTGCTTATACAGGTAACACAGATATCAGAGCGGACTTTGTGGTTTCTTTTTGGACTTCAAGTTAATTGTTTTGAGGATACTGTCTATAGAGGACGTGGATCCTCTATTGCTTTATTCTTCGGTCAATACGAGTCCAGGCTTCTCTCCCACCTCCACTTCCGAGACCAAAGACCTATTAATATGTACTAGTAGCACGTTCGTGGGTACCTCCTAAGGAGAAAAGCTTAATTGCTGGTATGGCCCTTGCGAGAGCTTGTATACAACACCAGCGATAGAGGCAAGGGATAAGAATAATCAGGAAACATGGAGAGAGGAATTGCATTCTTTGGAGTTGAGTCGTTATTGATTACGCAGGATGCTTATGAGACTGTTAAACAAAAATATATATACACTAGCATTTTTCTCCTCAGTTCGAAAATCATCATTTAACCACATATTAACGAAATAAAGTCTGGGATATCCAAAAACGCAAGATGTACATCTCCCCTGACGCCAGGCTGGCGGCGCCACAGCAAACTCCATACCCTCTCTTTTGCAACATTCCACACTGAACTCAAAATACCCGCAATCCTGGGCTCCCCTCTTATCTCCCCGACCTGGTGCCAAAAACCATTGACGAGTACATCAACATTCCTTTCCCCTTTTCTTTCTCTCTTCCTCTCCACCCGAAACGCCAAAATGGCAAAATCGTAATGACATGTGCCTGACAAATATGTCGCATCTACTATATAAGGAAACGGGAAGCTCGCCGAGATACATAGAGAGGAATATTGTGCTTACGAAAATTCGTGGTGAGGATTCGAGAAAGGCTCTATTTAAGTATGGTGAAGTCACGGAGGCAGGGGAGATTAGGGAGAAAGAAGTGGGATAGGAAGTACAGGAGAAATGTTGGGCGGAGATCATGAGATATCACTCATCCCTCAAAATATAGTTGTGGGATGTCTTGCGGGTATTGGTATTGCAGTTAGTAATAAATAAATAAAGGTGCTCCTCTATTTATTTAATTTTTTTTTTTCTTTAGGGGGAAGGGAGGGTTAGAAATAGCTTCCATGAATTGCTTGCGAAAATACGAAACTGGCAGCGGTAATGTGCTGTAAATATTATTCAATGAAGACAAACACATAATCATGAGCTCGCTCCTACCCAGCGACGTTGAACGAAACCCTCAAGCCAAGTGCCACAGCGGGCCATATGGGTAGGGAACAGAGATATTTGCGCGCATACATTTTGGGTATTTACTTATTATGGACAAATTAAACAAAGTCCCACATGTGTACTCTATAAGGGAAAATCCGGAACTCTCCTCAAAAAAAAAAAACAGGAGAGAAAAAAGAAAGAAAAGAAAAGAAAAGAAGAAAAACTTCTGACATCGCCGAGGAAAAGAGACTGAATTCTCGAGTGGTATGTTGTATGGCGTAAATACTTTCCAGTGACATCTTAAACGTAAGTACTTGGGTGAGAGAACGGCCAATGAAAAATGTCCTGAAAGAAAACTTCGGGAGCGTCAACACAAAATTTTTTTTCTACCGACACGATATGGGACCTACCATTTTCTCCGACCTATCGGTAATCTTCGGAGTGCTTGACACCTTTCTCTATGAGCAGTTTCTCGATATCTTGATAACGAATACGTGAAGCCGCATCCAGTGCATTGCCGAATTTTCCAACCTTGGCATTGGTGTCAGCTCCCTTTTCCACGAGGAATTGCACCGTATCCCGGTGGCCTCTGTGGGCTGCGGCCGCAAGAGCATTGCCGTAATCTCCACCCTGAGCATTGATTTTGGCTCCTTGCTCAATTAATAGCCGAACTGCCTGTGTATTCGCATGCATAGCCGCATATTGGAGTGGCGGAGTATCGAATTCGTCAGCTTCGTTGACGTTAGCAACTTGGCTGAGAAGTGAATTTATAGCCTCAGAATATCCTTTGCAGACCATCAAATGGAATACATTTCTTTCACCTTGCATGTCCACCTTTAGTCCTGTGCCATTCGATTCAGAGGAAGACCCAGGGCGACCGCAATAGTATATGGAGATGCATTCTTAGGATAGTTATTAGTGTTGCCAGCAGCGATACAGTAAAAACACTTGCAGAAAAGCTGAAAGATTTCCCCCTTCATTTTTGAGCAGTCTTTTGACCTTGTTCCAGGCATCTTCACTTATTGGCGACATAGCTTGGATATGATCGGGCCAGTACAGAGCAGCATAGTCGAGAAAACAGTAGTTTCTACGTCTCTTTTCAAAATCCCTCGAACTAGTACATGCGCCACTTTCGAAATCGGTAAATAGGAGGTAAGTAATGCAGGATATTGTAAGCGTTTCATGAGGTGACCGTTGCTGGCTGCTAGGAGAGAAAAGGATTGATGCCAAAAACTCTTGAACTGAATAGTGGACAAAGCGTACCGTGGCTCGATGTTCTTTACCTTCCACCGTGATCAGGTTCGTGCATACGTTGACAAACATATCGAGATTTTTGCGCTTGGTCATTTTATCCCAACTAGTGGTATCGAGCTCGCCGAACTCTCTCATATGCAATGGCCTTTTTGCATATGCTACCCACATGAGAACCCTCATTGCTAGTTTTTGCCTTGCTTCATCTGGCTTGTCGATCCTATCGACGATCCGCTCATATGATTCCTCAAGGGTATTTGGCAAAGTGCGCAAGGCATCTCGAATCTCCTCGTCACAGGTTTTTGCGCAGAGGCAATCTAGCTGGTACTTGACCCATAGAAACCTAAGAATGATGAATTTGTTTAGTATTTCTACGAGAACGTATATTTCAAAATATACCAAACAAAAAGGGGTCCTGACATTCCCTCAGCCTTGCTCGAAAGAGTTGTAAGAATTTCCTCCTCTAACGCAGGGTCTACGAGCTCTAAGTCGCCGCTCCTGATACGGTGGTCAACCTGATGTCTGATATAAGATGCTATATCCTCAGAAATCTTGGTGGCCGCGATTTGGATCGTGGGCGTGCGGGCAAAGGACTTCTCAATATCGGATTTTTTTCGACTGGTAACGAAGAGTTTTATGCGGCATTGACTGGTGAGAAGATTATGGAAATATCCCAAGAGCTCCGATTTTCTGTCACACTCGTCAAGCGCATCAAGGATAAGGAAAACCGTGTCAAACTGCTCGGAAACTGATAGAAACAATGTCTGAAGTTCCGTCATAGTAGGTATCTTGGCATTCCGGTAGTAATTTTGGAACTTCTTCTCCAAATCCTCTGGACAATCGTGAATCTTTCTCAATAGCTGCTTCAGGATGTTCTTATGAAAACTGCAGGTTCCTGTTGCTCTTTGTAGTTGCAGTAGCCGAAGGAGATGCAAAAATTGTCCAACAACCCATATTCCGCTGTAACTCTCTCCAACACCGATGATCTGAGGAAAGTATACCTTAGCTTCAGCAGAAAACTATTTTTTTAATGGTTGATATACGCTGAAACAGTTTTCCCAACCCCGGCTATACATTCTTAGCTAACTGGGTGTCTTGCTAAGACAAAGGTAGCACAGAAAACATACGAGATCCGTGACACCAAAGAATGGAAGGACCAGCAGCGTTGATCCAGTCATCGAATTCCTTGGTCTTCAATAACCATTCTCCAGTTTTCGCATGACGTTTCGAGAAAGATTCCTTTATATTTTTGCTCATAATCCTCGGTCGATAGCCATGATAACAACTCAGAACGAGCCTTGTCTTGTCTGATGTCAGCAGCATTCTTGACATTACCATATATATTCTTCATCGTGGTTATCATTACCTTTCTGGGTTATCTGGGTGTCAATGATGTGTCCCACATTAGTCCCTCGGACTACAATGAGCGTGATCTATGAAGCGAGCTTGTATATCGGAAAATTGCGATTCGAAAGGCTCCCAGATGAGTCTCAAGAAGAGTTTGATGGACGTCCACCCTAAAAAGCTCTATCAATATCCATGTAAAACTCAGTAGAACTTGGCACAAAAACGTACCAGATTCGTTCCCCTCCTTGTCGATGAATACTCGCCGACATTTCATGCAGAGCTAAAGCAAATCACCATATGCCTTTGCTAGCGCCTGAAGGGGATGATATTAATACTTAATTCTCTCGCTAGTAGACATACCTTATGCATAGCTCGTAGGTGTCAACGTACAATTTGCACTGCATCCGAGCTATGGAATATATAAGATGGGCATGTGGGAAAATATAGGAGGTAATCTTTTATTTTTTCCATCATTTGCACAAGCTTATCGAAAAACGTGGCATATCTTAAGGCAAGCTGTAGAAACTTAAGGTTTTACTAATTGCACGTAAGTTAGGCATGAATATGCTTACATTCAAAACACATTTAAATCCACCAACAACAAGTGAAGAAATCTCTGGACTGTGTTGGATCATAGTTGCCACATATTCTACATATTGGTTGATGCATTGCAATATCTTCCCGACTCGAGCAGCGTACTGCCTAGGCAAACTTGACTGAGAATGGGTTTTCTCAAGACATTCTGCCTTTGCGATGAGAGCTTCCGGTGATAATTCAATTGTTTGATAAGCTTTCTGAAGGGCCATACGTTCTTCCGATGGGAGACTGAGGGCATATTTTTCGATAGCTTTCTGGAAGGCAAAATTTGTCGAGGCCACTTTTTTTTAAAGTCAGCGCAGTCTTTCGTATCAAATATATTACAACTAACCTTATTTTGGGATGTTTATCTTCTAACACTAACTGCGAATCAGAGGCAGACGCCAGCCCCCGAATGCTAGCAACAGTTAAGGAACCGCTCTGCCTTGAAATTTCGCCTAATAACTTCAACCAGCTCCAGAAACTTTTGTCCGTATGCGCTTCCTTGGGTTTGGTGGTTGATCAATCGCTTTCGGTGCCGCCGGAAGAACTCGTTTTCTTGTGAAAAATATCTAAAGGTGCCATAACGAATCCTGAAGTGGACAGAAGGGTAACTTGGAGAACGGGTGAAAGAATGTCATACACTATTAAAGCCTCCACCCTTCATCTTTTACCTCCGCACACATACATATATATAATTATGTTGGCCTTCTGACCACACAACCAAGGTAGACACCCCCGGTATGATACGGGGCAAACACCTTTCAATTCTTACGCCAACTTATCACGCCGAGGAGGGATTTACCGTATTTTTTTTTCTTTTTTTTTTTTTTCTTTTTTTTCTTTTTTCATGAATTCTTCCACGCAGCCTTCGTAACTTTCAGCCACTCAAGTCAGGACTCACACCATCTGGTTACTCGAAGTATGTAGAGTAATATGTACCTCTTATTTCATTAGTGAGATGCCCCAACACATACTCATGTTTCGTATGCATGTATGTATATAACTCCATATGTGCTGTGACTTGAGTTGCTGGTTTTATTGGCAAAACACGAATAGCTTCTGATCAACATACATACTCTGCAGTTTCACCTTGTTATACCGTACGCCAAGATTTCACCAGGTTTCGTACGGTAGCGAATTTCCGATAATGAATTCGGATAAAAAAATCCATGAAACATAAATATGTAGAGTATATGTATTTGTACATGGATGTACTTGGGTGTGAGGGTAAATGATCGCAACTCTTTCTGAGCCAATCGTTCTATGTGGGCGCAAGATCAGCCCAATAGGATAGGGTTGCGATCACTTTTTCCCTCACAATAATGAGCGGGAAAAGCGCTAATAGGAGCAGAGCAGCCTTGCATCAAATGGGCGCTCTACCATCAGATTGCGATCACTTTTGTGCACACTCGAGTACATTTGAACATTAGAGAAACCATGTAAAGCCAGACGACAAAAAGAAAACACCCCGATGGTAAAAAAGGAGGGTAGGTAAGAGCCGGGTTGACGATAGAATTGGGGTTTCTCCCTGGAAAGGCGCCCCGCTTCCCGCTAGGGTGCAGCCACGTAACTCTATGTACTTGCACTCACATAGCCCTCGCGTCGCCTCCCTCTCTCTTGTGAGAGAGTGAGAGAGTGATAATACATGTAATCAAGTACGACGATAATAGCGATAGCGATTGCAATGGCAGTGATACAAAGCTTGGAGAAGCTGGGGAAATAGGAGAAGACGGGGGTTTGCGGGCGGTGGAAAATTGGGCGACAGCAGGAAAAGGGCGGGCATGAGAGAATGGCAGGATCAGATTTCCCAGCGACGTCGAATGTACACGGCCATTTTTTGCCCTCCCGGTACCAGTCCCCGTCCGTGTCTGACAAAAGACGACGGAGAAAAAGACAAAAAATCGATCAATGTATTCCTCGCCATTGCATGCCGGAAAAACGTACGCAGCGGGGCCGATCTACCCAGCGACAAATGGCATACGGCCCAAAGAAAAAAAGAGACAAAAAAAAATATAAAGCATAAATCAAATACAAAGAATATAAAATGAAAGAATAAAAGGAAGCAAACAAAAAAAAGGAGATTTGATAACTTCCTTGCGTTTCGTCAACCCCGAAATTCGTGTCACATGTGCCCACTGCTTGATGTTCTGTAAATCATTAAACAATCACGAGAATACACTGATGGAGCGGACGGGGGAAGAAAGAAAAAAATAGGGGGGAGAGGAAAAAAAACTCTTGTTAGATGAGTCCCCTTTGTGATTGACACTCTGTAGACTGTTATACATGCACACACTAAAAGAGCAGGGGGGGAAAAAATGAAACTAGGAGATGTTATTTACTCCATTGAGGTTTGTCAACTCCAAAACTCTTATAAAAGCTACGAGATATTAATCATTTCCCTGAGTTTTGTACATTCTGAAACTCATATCATATATTTACCCTCTGCTTAATACTGTGTAAATCCTTCGACTTGCATTCACCAATAGAGCAGGAGAGAGCGAGGGGAAATAAAATAAGATAAAAGAAAAATTAAGGAAAAGAAAAGAAAAGAAAAGAAAACAAAGAATAGATAATGCATGCATAATACTCCACGGGTAATTTTGAATTGAAAGTCTGGAAATTATATTCACTTCATTATATGAAAAAGAGAAGCAAGATTCAATCTATGGGTGATAGTGAAGAAAAGAAAGAAAAGTAAAGAAAAAATTGGAAAAATAAATATATATATATATATATGTTCTATTAAGTGAACGGGATTTGAGGAAAATATACATACCAACAGTTTGGGGAACGCCGAAACTCAGTATTCCACATCGCAGATGATTTGAACTGACTAGAAAGTTTTTACACTATTTTTCATATATCTTATATTGACAATTTTTTTTTGTCGATTTTCTGACCTATTTATGATACGGGAAAGTTGGGGCATTTTCTATCTAGTTAATATGTATGTATATATACA
Organism: Phymatotrichopsis omnivora; assembly: GCA_016880775.1. Lineage (NCBI taxonomy): Eukaryota > Fungi > Ascomycota > Pezizomycetes > Pezizales > Rhizinaceae > Phymatotrichopsis > Phymatotrichopsis omnivora. The sequence continues at coordinate 19,669 of JABYPW010000724.1, forward strand.
TGTTCCAAAATTCTCGCTTCCAGATAGAATATGCTTCTGCAATGCACAAAAACACTGCAAAAAATAGGGCTTGGCATGCTACGGTCCCAGAATCCGAGACCGTCGCCTTTCGGTAGGGCCGAATCACAAGTATGTCTTGGTACACGTATAAACATTCTTTTAACTATGAATACCATACCTACTTTTTTCTAGTCAATGGTATTGAAAATTAAAGGTACGCTATGTTTTTCGAATTTTTCCTTTCATGATTAATTCTTAAAACATTAGGAATTTAATTATTTAATATTATATAGTAATCAGAGAGTTTTAGTATTATTAGATCTGGGTAGGCAACTTATTTTTGGATGACTCAAAACCATGCAAAAATGGCCTGGATATGGCCCAGATTAAACAATTTCAATTGTTTAAGTAATTAATTTTACTAATTATATCCCTTGCCCAAGCTAAGAGAACAGAAAATTGAATGTATACTATATTTGATTCATTTCTACAATCACTTTACCTAGCTTATATCAAAGATTAGATAATTCTAAATTAAATTGAATATTTGATGTTATGGCATTATGATGCTTGCAACAAAGTGTAAGTTTTAAATATTATAACTTACCATTTATAATGTTATATAAAACTTGACAAGAACAAATTATTCCATACATAGAAACATTTGGAAATATTAAAATTATTGTTTATGTATAATCAATTCAGAGAATTAGTAGTGGTTACAGAGTTTCATTATTGTAAATCTGGTAAGCTATTTATTTTGGGCTCACTTCATGCTATTCAAAAATGGCCAGGTTGTGATTTTGGTTTGACAACTTCATCTGCTCATATAATAAATTTTTCTGATTATAAGTAGTCTATATACTTTTCAAGCCTTTATTTCTATAATCAATTTATACTACTAGTATAACATTAGAAAACTGTGAAAATAAATTTATTATTTGATGCTGTATGATTGTAATACCTGCAATAAAATATCAGTTTCAAATAACATTCCCTACTACTTTTATATTGCAAGTTGAAACCCTACTAAAACAAGCTATGCTCTATATTGAGGCAATATTAAATATTAGGATTATTGTTGAGGTACAAGTAATTTACACAGTTTTAGTATTGCTGAATCTAGTAGGTCATTTAGTTTGGGCTGACTTAGTGTAAGTCAAAATAGCATCTATGGGGTTTAGATGAAATAGCTTCATTTTTTTTTAGTTGTCATTTGTTCTGACTATAATGGCTATCATTATTTTTTTAATTCTTCATTGCTAAATTATTTCACTTGAAAAGGAAAAAAAGAAAAAATAGTTACAAAAGACCTGTTCCTCGTTGAATATCCTCCAACTCCCATACCTCGGACACTTCAGTGGTTTTCTGTGCGTGCAAAGACATTTGTTGGCGTACTAGTACACTACAACATTCAAAAAACATTCGAGTTCTTCCAAGGAAGGGGAAAAAAAAGATTGGACATTATTTTATGCCTTCGGCCTTGCGGGCTTTTTGGGGAAGCATCTGCCCTGCCAAGCAGATGTCACGGGGTATGTTGCTGGTTTATGTAATCAGGCATTGTCCCAACACTTTACAAGTAACAAATATTCAATAGAGTACATAGAGTACATGCACCACCAGGCTGCCACATGAAAACGCGGACGCCAAGCGTTGGGGCATCTCAACACTTTCTCAACCTATAGCAATCTCTGACTCGCTACTATCCATCCATAAGTATAAAGGGTCACCACCTTTGGCTCGGTAAGTTTTTTGAGAAAGAAAAACAAAAGACCTTTGGCTGACTTTTTTTTTTTTTTTTTTTTTTTTTT
>JABYPW010000725.1:0-21476 GCA_016880775.1 Phymatotrichopsis omnivora
TTACATAAGTAAGTATCTAAAAGAATATCCACTTTCAGTTCTACAAGTAATAGCATAATAAGTGTGATAGAAGACTTGTAAATGATATAGCATAAAGTGTCAGCATAAGAAGCTTCATAAGAGGGTATTACTAAGTGGACTTAGATATCCCAACGAGTAAGTTATACCTGCTTATTATTTCACTTTTTATCTCAGAGTTGTGAAGAAGATAAAGTTCTTAAAAGAGAAGTAAAATATATTCTTAAGGCTTAAAGATAGTATAAGACTTAAGATAAAGGGTAGAGAGAGAAGAAGAAACATTACACGTTACTCATCTACTCCCTCTTAAATACCTAATTTCAACTAAGAGATTATCTAAGGAATTATAAAGTTAAAGAACCATATTAAAACATTCCATTACAAATTCCCATGTGCTAAACAAATTCCCTACAAGATGATCATATGATAAATTATGAGTCAGCTCATATTCTGGTAATATCATCTATACCTTGATAGAGGTGTTCCCTACCAAGGTTATATGCTCCAACAATATGTCTGATTAGTAAATCATGATGAGATTAAGGTAAAAAGTCTCATCATTAATCATATATAGCTAATCACATGTATATCATATTATTAAAGCCTCACTTCACTTAATCAGAGCTCACTGGTGATAATACTTATTATATAGTCCTATGGCTCAACTCCAGGGAAGAAGTACTTATAGATTCTGACACAACCCTTTCATTGACTAAGAACTAGGTTCTGCACATGACCTAGTACTAGGGAAGACTACAAGTTTAGTGTTCTGTAATAATAAGAATACATTACCTGTGAAAACAAAAAGAGTAGTACAAAAACAAAAAAATATAAATAAACCAAAGTCTAGAAAATCAAGTTCAAATCACTAAATAGTAGGGTAACCTCCTCCTTGAGAAAATCTGAAACAATAGAAGAACATAATAAAGAGTCAAGAAAAGTAGAATAGAGGGTGGCTAATCTACTAGCTAGAGCTACCCCTATAAGAGGTTTCTAATCTAAAAATAATTTATATGGTCTGTACAAAGAACACATACTAGGCAGAGAAGGGGAAGGGGTACAAGATATATGTTAACTTAGGGGAATAGAATAAACTAGTATAGTCAATTATAATATGTACTAGTTATAGTGGTTTAAGGTTCCTATAGTATTTTTGATGATATAATCTATAATCTATTTAGTTTTCTCCTCTAAGCAGAATATTCTCTCTAGTTCTATAAGATTTGGTAAGTATTTTTGTCTTACTTCCTACTAGGCAGGGCACTCTAGAATGGTATATTGTATAGTCTAGTAGTATATATGATATTATGTATACAAGTAATAATTTAGTCCCTATAGTTATATGGTAGAGAGATGCAATCATCTAGAATACATTTAGAGATTTCTAGTAGCAATGTTTAGGTAGAGTTTGAAGATCTAGTTTTCTAATAGGGAAATTTCCTCTAGGTCTTTAGACTTAGTTTCTATAGTCATCTTCTAGTCTTATATAAGGTACTTATTAATTTCATCCTAATATCTTATACCTTATAGAGTTATGGACTAATGTCTCCTTATAGTATCATGGTATAAAAGTACTCTGAGGGTATAAGGTATAGTATAGTATGCTAGACTAGTCTTTCCAGGTATAAGGGGGGGAGGGGGGGTACTCTTCTAGGTCTTCTTATGTATACAGCATTCTAGTCTACTATTTTTGTCTATACAGTGTATTTTCTATTCCTAACTTTGCTTCTTGACTTAAGTTTTTGTTAGTAGGTTTTATTATCTTAGCATAAACAGGATAGAGGGAAGGTTTGTAGTATGATATTAGTTATTAGGAGTTCTCCAGTGGTGATTATAACTCTTAGCTTGTACCAGTCCTTAAGGTATTTGATCTATAACTCTAGTATGTAGTTTTTAGCTTACACTAGTACCTAATATATATTGATGTTCTGTTGATACCTTATGATCCACCTGGTTATTCTGATGAAGTATGTCATGAGCATTTATATATAGGTTATATCTGGTTTGATGACTATTATACTATATATAATCTGTAGGATAAGTATTACCATAACTATTCTACATTTATTATAGGGGGTTGGACCCTTGAAAGTACTATTATTCCTTTTTATTGCTTAGAAGTTTCTGTTTGCTTGTACTAGTTATACCTAGTAATGTTTGTAGGGTTTTCATTTAGCACTATAGAAGTATCTTAGGTACTAGGCTAGCACTGTTATGGTGATCATATACCTATTAATATCAATTATGTCTGTTAGGGTATCCTCTTCTTATCTATAGAGGGACTCCTAGGAGATAATATCTGTTTTTACTAGGGAAAGGTTTACCTTATAGGTCTTATACATTACTTTATATAATAGAACTCTTATTATATCTTAGTAGGGTTTTCCTCATAGCCCTTAGAGTACACTATTACTATGAAATCATTAATGAATAATCCTCTATTCTAATATTTAGTATACTTATACAATGCAGCAACCTATTTGACAAAAAGGGGTAGGGAGATAGGGGACCCTTATAGGGTTAAACTATATAAGATACAAGGTATCTATTCCTCTATAGAAAACTATCTATAGCTTTTATACTGATATGACAATACAATCCAGTTAATGAGCTATTCTAGGGTATAATTATTAGTAAGCCTTTTCCTTAGTTATGTTTAGTCCATGTTATTAAAAGCTCTATATATGTAAAAAACACCTATAGAGACCCTATACTCTACTTTCTATAGGTACTCAATTTCATAGAATAGTTGATTAATAGTATCTGCTATTCCTTACTATTTCACTACTGTATAGTATAATTAGATATAATTCCTTTTTTTATAGTATAGTTATAGAGTCTATTGTAAGCAACTTTCTCTATAATTGTTGACAGCAAATTGAGAAGTAAGATAACTCTGTAGGACTCTACTAGGCTATAGTCTTCTTTGTTAGGTTTTGCAATAAGTACTCTAAGAGACTCTTTAAGGTTAGTTAGGTAGTATCTATATGCTAGGATTTTAGAAATTAGTTTAGTTATAATTGTAGTAAGCTATTTACTACTTGATTCTATATATGATATAGGTCTGTGTCTAGGCCTGCTGTAGTATTCCTACCTTTGTAGGGGGCTTTTACTATTTCAGCATCTATAATGTAGTAGATATCTAGTTAAAGTTTAGGGATTAGTGGTAGGGGCTAAGGGTATGGAGGAAAAGGTTATTTAACTAGGAAGATTTTATATTACTGAGGTCTTCCTATAGTTATTACTAGGTAGTGGATGAAGGTACATCCTAATACTCCTATGTATATGACTATGTCTTCGCTCTTAATTGAGTTTACACACCCTGTCCATATAATAATAACCAATAAGAAATGAAAATCCTATGGTTATTACTATGTTGTGCTCTCTTATAGTCTATATCTATATTGTACAAGTCTTTAGCTAATACATTTTCTACCTACAAGTTCCAATGTCTATTGTTTTATCTACTAAATAAGGCCCTGCTAAGGGTAAATATATTAAGGTGCCAGTAACTTTTTGATAGGAAACTCATGAGATTATAGGAACTAAAATGCATGCTATAACAGTAATTGCCAGACTTGATAATAGTACTACAAGAGCTATAATTAGTGACTACTTAATAGTACTAAAGATTAAGTGATCAGTTCTAGTTAATGTCTTTACCTATAATAGTTCCTACAAGTAGGAATTATATTACACCCTTAAGCTTCATATATAGATATGAGAGATTACCCTATAAGAATGTATATATCTTGATAAGAATACTTTAAGCATGCTTTACAAGTATTCCTAAGTGAACTTAGGTATCTCAACTCTTGAAGACTCAACTGGAAAATATTTTTCCTACAAGTTCAGGGTAAGAATTTCTAATGTAGAAGAGAGAAAAGATAAATATATTTTTAATGCTTAAAGATAGACTTAAAGGATTCATGATGGTGAATTAGAGAAGACAAAAAAGCTATATATTGATAAAGGAAGAAGAGAAGAGACAATAAGACAGTTACTTTATTTTTCCCTTATTATATAGTTTTATATCCTCAATCCTCCAGTGGGGCATTTACACTTAACTAAAAGTAAAGACATTACTGGTGAACTAAACATGAAAAAGAAACCTTCTATAAGCTCCCTTTCCTCCTATAAGGCAGTACAGGTCAGGATATAAGAAGAAAAGAAGAGAAAAGAAAAAAGGAAAGAAAGAAAAAAGAAAAAAGAAAAACCCTCCATCAATTTCTTTGTAAAAATTCTGCACAAAGAGCAAAAACCTCCTGTTTTAATTATGTCCTCCTCTTCACTATTACTACCTCTATGGGCAAAGGGGGATGGGGAAGGTCCTAGTAGCTTTCCTAGGCCCTTGCTAACTAACTTTATCAAGGTTTCAAGGTCTTTATATAGGAGGTCTTCTATGGTTTTGTTTTTGTATAGTTTCTAGATTTCCTATGTAAGCTAGCACTAGTGTAGATAGTATTCAATTGACTATTTTTCACCACATATGCAGATGTTCTGTTCTTTGTACATGATGTGCATATTCAGTATATAGGCCTATCATATTCTGAACTGGAAAGCTCTAGCTATGCTGTACTTATCAATTGCAAGGTATAGTTTATTTTTATTTATTTTCTATTCTATGTATTCTTTGAAGTCCATCTAGAGTCTTTATTTCATGTTCTATTAGATTGATGATCTAGTGATTGTTCATTTAATCTTGGGTTATTTAGGGGTATATGTATTAGGCTATTCCTTAGCAAGCTCATCTACTCTTTCATTTCCCTAGTTGCCCTCAGGTCCCAGTGACTATTCCAGGGTGACCTGGACTCCATTTTCTTCTAGGTCTCAGTTGATCATGAAAATTTCTTTGGATATATACTAGGTAGGCACTAGGAATGGGCTGTATACTGTAGTGATTGCTGACTAGTTATCTGAGAAGATGGTTGAAACTATAATCTGAATATTTTTGATGATTACTTTTATTTCCTTAAAGCCTTGCCAGATTCCTTCTAGTTCTCTATCAAAGACCTGGACCTTGGTTCCTAGTCCTTTCCTTACTGTTTTTATCCCCTAGTTTTAATAGTGGATTATTAAAGTGTACTATACTTGGCTTTTGTCTGATGCTTTCAATGCATATATATAGACTGCTAGCTCTGTTCTTGTAAAGGTTCTTAGGAAAGTCTTGAGTGCTTCCTCTTTTTCTAGGAAGGGTTTTGGTTCAGGTTAGCCTTCTGTCCCTATGGGCCAAGGTATTGTTTTTAGTAGGAGTTAGTGTATTGCTAGTGTACTCCTACTTAGGTCACGTCAGATTGTATATATTATGGCATTGAGTTATAGTATCCTCATCATACACTATAGTTATGACAGAAGACTCATAAAGGATGTAGATACAAGTATTGGCATAAGAAGCTTTACAAGATAGTATTACTGAGTAAACTCAGATATCTCAACTGGCAAGTTAGAACTGCTTATGATTTCACTTTTATCATGGAGTCAAGAAAGATAAAGATCTTAGGTGCAGAATAGCAAAGTATATTTTTAAGGCTTATAGATAGTACAATATGTAAGATGATGGCTAGAGAGAGAAGAGAAGAACATAATACATTGCTCGTCCACTCCCTCTTAAATACCTAATTCTAACTAAGAGATTAACTAAGGAATTACAAAGGAAAAGAACCCTATAGAAACATCCCCTTACAAATTCCCAATTTCTATTTCAAATTCCCTAGAAGGTGATTGAAATATTTGAATAGGAATCAGCTTATATTCTGGCAAGATCATCTATACTATTTGGAGGGAGCACCTCCTTATATCATGTCCTCCAATGATACAGCTAATTAGTATATCATAATGAGATCAAGGTGACAAGTCTCATCATTGATCATGCATAGCCGATCTTGTATTATCACATTATCAAAGTATTACATAACTAAGTCATAGTTCAGTAGCAACAATGTTCATCATATGATCCTATGGCTTAACTTAAGGGAAGAGGTACCTATGGATTCTAACATAACCTTTTATATTGACATGGGACTAGGTTTTACACATGACCTAGTACCTGGGAAAGCCATGGATAGTGTGTTCTATAACAATGGTGTTGAGAAGGTTTCACATCTCCAGTTAGTTGTTCTTAGTAGGACTTTTCTTCCAAATATCTTACCTCTTAGCAGAGGGATCCTGTGGTGGTTTAGGTGTATTTCATCTATAGTGAGCAACCTTGCCATGTAGTTCACTTGGTACCTTTGTATCTGCAGGTTTACTAGCATCACCTAAGCTTCTACAAGTGCTTTCTTGTTGTTTGTAGTATGAAACATTCCACATAACCATTTTGTACTTACTGCTTAGGTACTATTAAGGATCCTTTGTATTTTTTCTGATATCAGTTAAGGATAGAATGTGTCTACTCTATATAATAGGGATAGGATAATGATGGCTCTTACAAGTTTAAGTGAATGTATAGGTTAAGTCCTCTAGCCCCTGTATATAGCCTTCTGATTCTGTCCAGAACTTACTAAGCTGCTCCTATCATATGCTGGTAGTGTTAGAGGATGCCATTATTTTGGTAGAGTATTTATTATTCCTAGGTACCTTACCACTTGGCTATGTATTATTATTTGTATCCCAATCCTAATAGGCAGTGTCAGGTTTCCCTTTAGCCTGATGTACTGCATTTCCATGCTTCCTGGAGATAGTAATATATTTAGCTCCCTAAGCTTTCTATTGATTATATTTACTATGTATTCCTCTACTCTTCTAACATTTTCCTTGAAGCTCTTACTTACATACATTATACACAGATCATCTACATACATGAATAGTTTTAGTGCCCTATTATCCCTTGTTAGTTATACTACATATATGTTAAAAAGTAGTATAGAGATAGGGGATCCTTGTAGGACTCCTGTTTAGACTCTGTAGAAGTTATATAGGGTTCTTCTATCTGAGAACATAAGTTAGCAGTTGTTTATTAATGAGGTGACCTCCTTCTATATGTGCTTTAGGACATCATTGTTTTTGAGGATCTTAATGAATTTCTTTTTTCATACTCTATTGAAGCCTTCTTCAATGTCTATGAATAGTAAGGTTACCTTTTTTCCTTCATTCTAGGATATGCTTACATAATGTTTTAATTTGTTGACTATATTCATTGCTGATCTTCCTAGGAGCAATCTGTACTAGTTTAGGGTTATCATTCCATGGTTAATTATATGCTGTGAAAGTCTCCTCCTGATGACTTTTTCTAAGATTTTGCCTAGTGTATTGATGAGGAAAAGGTATCTATAGGCATTAGAATTAGTGTAACTTTCTTTTTTAGGTTTCAGGATTGCTATACCTATGGTTTTCTTAAAGGAGGTTAGGTGTATGCTGTGTTGAAATAGCAGGGTGAGTAGGCTTATAAGAGCTTCTAGTTAGATCGCTACTAGCTACTTCTAGAGGGTGTAGTATATTTCATCTATGGTAGGTGCCATCCTACTTGAGGTTCCTGTTAGTGTATACTGTAGTTCTTTTTTTATGATCTCACTTTATTCTAGGACATGGATAGGTGATTCTAGGTCTAAGTATTTCTCCTAGTCTAGAAAGTAATGTATAACTAAGGCTTCTACTTTTTTGTTCAGGGTTTTAGCATTGTTGATAGGGGGGAGGGGGTAGTCTCTTATAGGCCTAGTATACTTTACAGCTTTCTATAGATCTTCTCAGTTTATCTCTGCTAGGAAGTTATTCCAGTGCTCTTTTTTGATGTCGTAAACCCTTTCCTGAAGGCTTTTTTAGCCTTTCTGTACTCTTCCTTTTTCTTGTAGTTTAGGGGGTCCTTTTCCATAGAGTACCTTTTTTGGGATAGATCTAGTTTTGCTTCTATCAGTTCCTTCTTCTACCATACTTTTGCCTTGTTCTTTATTGTTTTCTTTGGGAGTACTTTATTCTTTACTATAGTATTAAGGAGGTTGTTTTTGTTATTTTCTAACTCTTCATTTAGTTTTTAGTTATTGTATAGTATAGGGGTCCAGTGTTCCTATTTCTCCTTGGCTTTATCCTAGTCAAACTTAGGGAAGTTGTATATTGCTTTTATTGTTGGGAGATATCCTTACTTATATAGAGTGATCGTGATGACTTTATAGTCACTTGTAGTCTAGGTATTGTCTAGGACTATTTGCTAGTCTATATTCTACTAGGCTATTATAGGTGATAGGAAGGCTAGATTGATTATAGTGTCCTTTTAAGATTGTTAGCTGATTCTTATTAGGGTGTCTTCATAGTTGAGTATATTATATCCCTATTTGTATAGTGCTTTGACTAGTGGTTCTACTCTTAGGGTTTCTTGTTTGCTTGTTACTCCCTACTATGGAGAGTAGAGCTTGAAGTCTCTAATAGTGATATTTTTTTTTTATAGGAGGGTAGGGGTCAAGAAATCCTAATCTGCTTCCTCTCCTAGTTGATGATATATGTTGGTGATGTTGATGTAATTTATCTTATCAGTGTACAGGTACACTACCTATTAGTCACCTTCTTTGTTGCTGATAGAAAAAGGTTTGAGGTTATATTTTTTTGATACATACAGTGCTACTAATGACATTGTTATATTCGATGGGTAAAAATAGTGGAAACCCTAATATAATGGCAGTATATTGCTGAAGGTTAGGGGTTCTTAGACAGCTACCATATTGGCTCTATTTTCTATTACTATTTAGAGTAAGGAATGGAAGTTTGGTTAAGAATGATTGCAGTTGTGTTGCAAAATTTTAAAGATTATATGTGGGTCAATCCCCTACTATATCTTCTCTTTTAGATCTATCTATAATTCTTGGGCTATTTTAAACTCATTACTAACCTTTTTGATCTACTGCTTCCTTCTTTCTTCTAGTTCCCTTATTAATGAGTCCTGTATCTCTAGTCTTCTTAGGCATCCTTTAAAAGTTACTTTGTATACCTAGTTACAGTTTATGCAGTGTACTACAAAGTGTTCATATAGTCCTTTGACTTTGCTATTTGTGTAGGGGCAATTGTGGTGTTTCATGGTATAGAATAGCAATAGTTTACCTTCTCTGTAGTTTCTGCAGGGGTTGTAGTTGAAGTGCTCTTCCTTGCATACTGCACTTCTATATCTGAATTTGAAGCACTTATAGGTATGATATAAGGTAGTCAGTGATCTTTCAATAGCCAAGATATACTAACCCTTTTTGAGGAAGAGAAGTCCTTGTTCAGGTACCCCCTCTCTAGGGGCATAGTCCCTATAGCATAAAAGAACATTGGCCTTGGTATTGTAGGTACCTAATTAGTACACAATATAGAAGTCAAAGTTCCTAAGTTTCTCTATCTACCTTATCTACTGCTGGGAAAGAAACTTGGTCATAGAGAAGTACTGAAGGTTCTTGTAGTCTGTAATAGCCATTCTCCTCTTTTTCCTGTCTCATACTTTCAACCGCTTCCCAAGCTTTCACCTGAGTACTAGTGTCTCCACTAATAGTAGAGGTAATCGACTATAGCTAACATCTATTTATTATAGATCTCATAGTTGCATCCTGGTGGGTACATTTTCTGACTGTGAAAGGCAATAGGCTGAATGGACCTATCAGGGAATTAGTACAAGACAACACCACTAATAGCAAAATCACTAGCATTAGTTTCTACTACTAGAGGGAGAGTATAGTTATAGTGAACAAGGATAGGAATACTAGTGAATAGTTGTTTGAGGGTGTCAAAGGAGAGTTACTCCTTATTACCTTAAACCTATAGTTAGTCATTTTTTATGAGGTTCATTTTAGGCATCACCAATTTTGAAAACCCTTTTATGAAGATTTAATAGAAGTTAGTAAACTGTATGAATGAATAGATATCATAGACTGTAGATAGTATAGGCTAATCTTGGACCATTTTGACATGCTCCTTTGCTATAGAGAGTACTTTATCTATGATTATAAAGCCTAAAAATTCAAAATCATAAATACCCCAAATGCATTTAGAGGGCTTTACAGTTAACTTGTTCTTGTCTAAGTGGTAGATAACTTCTTAGACTAGGCAATTATGTACTTCTTTCATTTCTATATATATGAGTATGTTATCTTAGTAGATGATAATGCTGAGATTTAAGAGGTTAAGGAATATGGTATTCATTATTCCTAAAAGACTGAGGTAGCAATGGATAGGCTAAAGGGTATGAATAGGTACTCAAATTAATTATACCTGGTTCTGAAGGCTGTTTTCCACTCATCACCTTTAGCTATGCACATGAGATTATAACTATTCTTCAGATCTAGCTTGGAGAACTAACAGGATGCTCCAATGTGATTATGCAGTTCTGTCATGAGAGGTAGGGGGTATCAGTTCTAGATGATTACCTTATTAAGGCTATGGTAGTCTACACAGAGTTGAAAGGATCTATCAGCCTTTTTGATGAAGAGAATATAAGTACCTGTAGGTGACTTAGAAGAGTAAATCTTACCTTCCTCTATCATCTAGGTAATGTATTCCTATAGGGCCTAGAGCTCAGTTTCTGATAGCTTGTATAAGGGGCCCTAGGGAGGAGAAGCTCATTTCTTCAGGTAAATGTTGCAGTCCCATTCATGATAAGGGAGTGCTAAGGTGAGCTGTTTATAGAACATAGTAGGAATAATCTATTTCCACTTGGTTCCTTTAGAGTCAGTTGGGGAGTAGGTATAGGATACCTGCAAGAATACACTAGAGAAGTCTAATAGGTGCTCTTATCATAGCAGTACACCAATAATGTACAATAGCTTATTAATTGGGGTGTCTACCTACATAAGTAATCTACCTCCTACTGATTAATTGGTGTAGAAATTATTATCACCAAGGAGAGAAAATGCTAAGACAATTTGAACCTTAGGAGCTACAAGGTGTTTCTGACATTTCTCTAAAGGGAAGGAGATAAATTCTGGTTTATTATAGTCAACACAGGGCTCATAGTTACAAAAGTACTTGACTGGGAGGTAGATGTCAACATTTGGGGTATTAGATGTGACGGATCACCCTATATGGTTCGTATATGACTCGGTAAAAATACCTCAGGCACGCTTCGCAAATGCTACTGAGTAAACTCAGATATCTCGGCTAAACGAAAGCTCAACTGGAAGATATCGTTCCTACGACGAACAGGGTAGACTTCAAGTGTAGAAGATAAGAAAGATGAATATATTCTTCAAGGCTTGAAGATAACTCAAGGCTTTCACAATGGTGATCACAGAGAAGATAGGAAGCTATATACTAAAGAAGGAAGGAAAGAAGAGAGACAAGACAAATACACTCTATTCCCTACTTTAAAATACACTTTTCCTCCAGCGGGGCGTCTTTTTCGCTAACTTAATAGGATGGACTAACTGAGAGACAAGACAAAGACAACCGCATGCTTATATATCCTATCCTTTACCTGAGCTGATAAAGAGATGACAAAGGAAATAGAAACACAAAGAACTAAGACCCGTTCTAGACCATCTCCTGATTCCTAATCACCGAATCCTGTAGAAGAGTCCAGAAAGGACAGGATGTGATTAGTACTCAATTTGAATATGATTGCCTATCACCCTATCAGGCCTCACTCCTGATTTGGGATAGTCTCTCACGATACGAGTCCGATCGCCCGATCATAACCTCATGGCTGACTAGGCCAATGTTGCTTCATGCCGATAGCCAATTACGTACCCGAGGGGCTGACTTCCTGCACTTAGTCAAGGCTAACGGTAAAACCACAACATGCCTCGTTATGCCACAAGGTCATGTGATAGAGGATCATCTCCAGAGTGCTTAACCAATGGTGAAGGGTAGAGACAGCATACTCACATGTTGACATTCTAAGCGTAACCTCCATCATAGCATATCGTCCAGGTACCTTGACGCTGACCACTACCGGTGTTCATAACACTACGCCCCTTCTAAGGCGCATGGTCCCCATACCCATAGAAGTTAGCCTTATGTCGATTCTTCTCTACCTCTGAGAGCAACCGAGGCTAGAGAATGGTTTCCTGCAGCCTGTAGGGGGAGATCATCCCAACTCAATGGAGCTTAAAGGGGACTCAGGATTATACAATGGACATGATGGTGTCACCCTGCTACATTAAAGGGAAACCCACTGTGGAGGAAGGAGCAACTTTACATACCTCAATTCCTCCATCTCTGTTTGCATGGTGGAGCCTCCTCTGACTCAATGGCTTGGCGCTCTGCCTCCGGATGGGCCTGTCGAAAGGTCAAAAGAGCATCGATAGGTTCGTCGTTAACTAACAGAGACTCCAAGAGTTCCCAACTCCCCTCATCCCACGAATATCCTTCCCACAACACCAGGTATTCCACCCGCTTAGTTTTCCGATGGTTCTGAACTTTGACGATCTCGGAAATGAAGAAGTAGTTCTCACCCTCCTCTATCTCAGGGGCAGGAGGAGGATAGACAGGGAACTGACCGGAAACATGATAGGGTTCCAACTTAGAAACGTAGAAAACAGGGTGGATCTTCCAAGAGAATGGAAGCTTGAGTTTGTAGGCCTGAGGCCCAATAGGTTTGATTACCTCGAAGGGGCCTGCAAACTTGGCATCTAGCTTGCGGGAAGGTCAGGAGGGGGTGATATCATCACACTTAAGGAGGACGCGATCTCCAGGCTTGAGATCTGGGAAAGCTTAGTGAGACTTGTCATACCACGCAACCATCTTCTTTTGAGCATCGAAGAGGCGTTGCCTGATGGTAGTCCATTGACAAGTAAGAGCCTCACTTCCCCAGTAGGAGGAGACCATTTGGACAGCGTCAAGTAAAGGATGATATCCAAAATTAGCAAAGAAAGGGGACACCCCAGTGGAGGAAGACTTGGCATTGTTGTACACGAACTCTGCTAGGGCGAGAAAGAAAACCCAATCGGATTGCTTATAGTTGACATAGGCGCGGAGGTAAGCTTCCAGGACCTGGTTCAGCCATTCCATTTGTCCATCAGTTTGGGGGTGAGCCGCAGTGCTCTTTGACAGTTTGACCCCGAGTTGATCCATAACGTGACCCCAGAAGGATTAGAACTTGGGGTTACGATCAGAGATGATATTGGCTAGGAGACCATGATGTCTCCAGATCTCATGCACAAAAGCGTTGGTGAGGTGCCTGGAGTCGACATTAGGGCCGAGAGGGATGAAATACGCCATCTTGGTAAAACGATCAATGATCACCCACACTTAGGTGAAGCCGTCAGAAGGAGGGAGGTCTATCACAAAGTCTATAGAGATCGATTCCCACAGCCTGTAGGGTATCTCCAATGGAAGCAGTTGCCCATAGGCCTTGTGTTGGTGGGCTTTATTCCATTGGCATTGGTCGTACACAGAGATATACTTGGCTATATCCTGCCTTCGATGTGGCCAATAAAAGTCTCTATCGATAAGATCAAAGCTCTTATCTCAGCCTAAGTAGCCTGCTATGGGGTGATCATGCCTGGACTTGAGGACCTCAGTGCGAAGAGATGGGGGTACATACCATAAACCATTCCACATCGGAAGGCTGTCATGAACACTGTAGGGTTCTTGTGGTGAGCTCAGAATGTGTTAGCATTTAGGGTCAGTAGCAACAGCTTCTCTCAAGGCTTGATAAAAGGAAGGATTGAGGAAGGTGTAACTTTTCTGAATCACAGCAATGTACTATCCTTTCTTGAGGAAGAGAAGACTGAGCTCCGGTGCCCCCTCCATAGGGATGTGGTCCCCACATCTGCTCAAAGCATCAGCCGCGTCATTGGACTTACCTGGCCGATACACTATCTGGAAATCGATGGTGCCCAATTTCTCCATCCACCGGGCCTGTCTCCTGGAGAGTAGCCAAGTGGTCGTAAAGTACTCCAGGTTCTTATAGTCAGTCACCACCAGCACTGGATAAGTCATTCCCTCACACCAATGTCTCCATTGCATGTAAAGGCAGTCAAAAACTGCAAGCATCTCCTTGTTGTAGATCTCATAATTCCACTCCGTAGGTTCTAGTTTGCGAGAGTGGAACACCAAAGGGTGAATAGAGCTATCAGGAAACTAGTGCGACAGCATGCCCCCAAGGGCAAAGTCACTAGCATCAGTTTCAGCTTGAAGGGGAATCTGAGAATCGTGGTGGACAAGGATAGGTGCAGAGGTGAAGAGGGCCTTAAGGGCAATGAAGGCAGATTGCTGCTGAGGCCCCCAGGTCCAGGGCTAGTCTTGTTTGGTAAGGTTGGTTAGGGGTGTCACGATCTTTGAAAATCCTTGGATGAAGACCCTATAAAAGTTGGCGAGACCCAGAAAGGACCGAATGTCACGAACCGTAGTGGGAGTAGGCCAATCTCAGATGGCTTAGATTCTATCCTCTGAAATGCTAATGCCCTTGTCAGAAATGATGAACCCAAGGAATTCTACCTCATGGACTGCCCAGACGCACTTGGCTGGCTTGAGTGCCGGCTTGTGAGGGTCAAGGCACTTGAGTCCTTCATTTACAAGGCGGTCGTGTTCTTCCTTGGTTGCGGCATAGATCAGGATGTCATCCTGGTAGATGAGGACACCTAGATTGAGGAGGTCATGAAAGATCGTGTTCATCATCTCTGGGAAGACCGTAGGTGCATTGCAGAGACCAAATGGCATCACCAAATACTCGTACTGGCCATAGCGAGTGCGAAAAGATGTTTTCCACTCGTCACCCTCAGCAATGTGAATAAGGTTATAGCCATTCTTGAGGTCGAGCTAGGTGAACCAATTCACATTGCCTATCCGGTCTCGTAGTTCACCTATAAGGGGGAGAGGATAGCGGTTTTGAATAACAATTTTATTCAAACCCCGGTAGTCGACGCAAAGGCAGAGGGAACTATCAGCCTTCTTCACATACAGGATAGGAGCACCTGCAGGAGACTTGGAGGGCCTAATTTTCCCCTCCTTGATCATGCGATCAAGGTACTTATACAGGGCCTAGAGCTCCATCTTAGATAGACGGTAAAGCGGGCCCCAGGGAGGAGTCGTTCCTTCCTTCAAATCAATTTTGCAATCCCATTCCTGATAGGGAGAGAGCGAAGAGGCAAGACGTTCAGAGAAGACAGTAGGATAGATCTGTTCTCACTTATCACCTTCAGAGGTCGCAGAGATGGAAGACTGTATGAAGAGCTCAGCAAAGGTGCCCACTGGAGCTCTGGTCATGGCGGCACACCAATGACAGACAACTCCTTCATTGACTGGGGTGTCCACCTACCCAAGCAGTCTGCCACTGACAGCTTCGGAGTTGGTGTAGAAGTCGTTATCCTGAATCAACTCAAATGCCTAGACCATCTAGACCATAGGTGTCACAAGATGGTTCTTGCATTTGGAGGAGGGGAATCCCACGAGAACAGACTGGTCATAATCGACCTGTGGTTCATAATCTTGGAACTACTTAATAGGAAGATATATATCCACATCTGGAGGCATGGGGCTAACGTCAAAATCAATGAGTTCACGATAGTTGAGGACCTGCATCTTTAGCTTAGGAGTACAATACCACTCTTGATGACAGGAACCATCATAGGCAAAGACATTGACCACCTAGGACCGCTTCTTCTTAGGGACAGGGAGCCGATCTGAGATATAGGCACCGGTCGCTCCATTGTCCAGCTTGGCTGTAGCTGTGATCACATGTACTTGGGGACCCTCGACAGAATGGGTTTTCCAGTGCAAGGTGAGTAGAACTGTGATACACCTACCCTGGGCAGGGCCTTCTTTGGAGGAAACTATGGTTGACATGGTGGCGGTAGTGAATACATTCCCTGATCTCTCCTGGGAAACTCGTAGCCGGAGCTCACTATACGTCTTGTCCGTAAGGAGGTTGTTTCAAACAGTGGGAGGTAGAAATGTGTTTAGGTGAAACTGATAACTCGTGGGGGTGGAGTAAAGAGTGGTGGTCTGCTATACGGCCAGCGCATTTCGACCCAGAACGGGTCCTCCTTAGGCAGAACTTGCAAAAGAAAGAAACCAACCTCTAATCAACGCCTCTAAGGAAAAGAAGGAAAATAATACATGAGGGTATCATAACAGTCATAACGGACATTAGGTCATAACACATCACTCATGGGTATCATGAATTACATTAGCCTCAATGCTGGCAGGCCCAACCACTGAGAATGCAATAATAATTGCGAACACCAGCTCCTTAGTAAGAAAAGCATGAAGGAAATTTCAAACAATGGTCTTAAAGGAAATTTCGTGCATAAATTTGATGCTTCAAACCAAGTAGGTCTTAAAGGAAACCAAGAACAAAGGAAAGCGGGAAAGGTGCTGTAGGATGCCACAAAGGAAAAAGGGGCACTTACACCATGGGGATATTATCCCCATCCTTCCAGTCATGTGGGAGGTCGACTACTCGAGCAGCAGATGTCTTTTGCTGCTTTGAGCATGAGGAGTTCCTGTCATCATCTGCCTTGCGTTTGGTTGAGGTTGACGCAATCTTAACCGTGGAGATCGAGAACTTCCTCATAGAATAACAGTCCTTGACAGTATGGTGTTTGGACAAGCAGCGCAGACAGGCCTCATTCTTCTTGGCCCACTCCTTCTCTTCCTCGGTGAGCTGAGGAAGCTTCCCCTTATCCTAGGAAGAGGACCCTGAGGGACGTTTATCCTGGGTCTTTTTCTACCTAGTAGAAGGAGTAGCCTAGCTAGCGGTCTACTTGGTCGTTTGTCCCTTGTGGGATTCCTGGATGGCCACCTAGGCATCCTCTATCACTAAGCCTACCTATACCACATGAGATAGCCACTCAGCTGCTGGAGTCTCATGGGTGGTTTGGGCTGCCATCGCCAGGCAGAGATCTTCCTTCAGGCCCCTCTCAACCCAAAACTTGAAAGACTCTTGGTCACCCTGGATAACCTGGTTGATAGCCTCCATATGGGTAAGGTAGGAGAGGATACCCTTGGTTTGTTTGGCATTGATCATCTCCCTAATGGCCTGGGGTTTAGTGGCGAAGGCCCTGAAGTACGTCTTTATAGCCTCAGTAAAGTCATCCTAGATGGTGGCCTGCTAGGTCCACCGGTGAGAGTTGGCTTGCAACCAGATCCACGCCGTACCCGTCATGTACGTGGACGCGAACCTGGTCTTGATCCAGTCATAGGGAAATGCATGTAACTAGAGGGCAAAGTAGTTCTCACATTGCTCGATAAACTTCATTATGTCCTCAGCCTTCCCTGAGAACTTCTCTAGATCAGCTAGCTTGGGACCCTTGAAACTGGCAGATGGGACAGGAGGTGCGGCAGGAGTTGAGCAGTTGGAGGGAGGAGCCAGTGGGCAGTTTGCCCTAGTACTTCCTGCATTATCCACCTGACATCACTCTCATTGAGCGGACAAGGAGAGGTTGGGCGGGGAGGTGGTGCAAAGGAAGCAAAGGAGGTTTCTCTGTACCTCCTTGATGGTCCTGCAATGGCAGAACGAGGTGCAGGGGGAGGAGGAGGAGTAGGGGAGATGGGTTAGGAAGGTGGCTGAAAGGAAGGGATGCCACAGCAGATGCCGTGAGGGAGAGGTGGAGGAGCCGATACATGGGTGGTTTCCTCATCCAGATCGATAACCTCATCAAGGTTTTTGGACACAGGAGGAGAGACGACTGACCCATATCTTTCCTTGTACTGGTAGTACAGCTCCTTCCACAGCTTAGCATCATCGTTAGCCTTTATCAGATCTTCCCTGAGCTTGACCACATCTTCCTTCCTCAATGTAGACCTAGCTGAGAGAGCTTCATTCTCAGCTCTAAGGCGAAGGATGGTGTCATTCGCCTCGCTAAGTCTAGCTTGGAGAGGGACCTTACCCTGCTCCAAGACTTCTACGCTGGCCTTTGCTTTAGCCAGGTTCCCCGTCAGAGAGGCAATTTGCTCATTATGAGAGGCCAACAGATGCAGAGCCTAATCTGCCAACTGTTGGCCTAGCCTAGCCAACTTGTTGTTGAGCTCAGCGACTATGTCCTGATAGGCCTTGTTCAGGGTAGAAGTGTAGTCCACCTCTCTCTAAACAAAGGAGGCCTGCTCCTTCTGGATCTGCTCTATCACAGACAGGAGTAAGTTTGTCATGGAAGGGGGGAAGGCCATGGACAATTTGGGGAGGGGTTTCTGGATGGTCCTGTGCAGGACAATGGTGGCATAGACGATCGATGCCACGTCATCGCGTTGTTTCTGAAACTCCTCCTCTGTGTCTTGTAAAGCCTGTCTAAAGGTCTTTTCCCCCAGAAACTGCCTTGCCTTATGCAAAGCCTACATCATGGTTATATAGTTGTCCATGACCAGCTTCTGATGCTTGTTGGCATACTGCAGTTCAGGCGGCTTAAGGTCGATGGTGGCCTCCTCTTGCATGGAGATGTTAGAGGCCGCCGAGCGTGTGGTCTGAACTGATCGGGCCAAAGGGTTGGTGAGCTGATTGCCCACAACAAGAGCAAGAGAGGATGCATCAGGCATCGGGACGTCGGCATAGGAAGAAGCCATCTTCTTTAAAGAATATAGTGTGACTTATCACCCTATATGGTTCATATATAACTCAGTAAAGATACCTCAGGCACGCTTCGCAAACGCTACTGATTAAACTCAGATATCTCAGCTAAACAAAAGCTTAACTAGAAGACATAGTTCCTATGACGAACAGGGTAGACTTCAAGTGTAGAAGATGAGAAAGACGAATATATTCTTTAAGGCTCGAAGATAACTCAAGGCTTTTACAATGGTGATCGCAGAGAAGATAGGAAGCTATATACTAAAGAAGGAAGGAAAGAAGAGAGACAAGACAAAGACAACCACACACTTATATATCCTATCCTTTACCTGAGCTGACAAAGAGATGACAAAGGAAATAGAAACATAAAGAACTAAGACCTGTTCTAGACCATCTCCTGATTCCTAATTGCCGAATCCTGCAGAAGAGTCCGGAAAGGACAGGACGTGATTAGTACTCAATTTGACTATGATTGCCTATCACCCTATCAGGCCTCACTCCTGATTTGTGATAGTCTCCTACGATATGAGTCCAATCGCCCAATCATGACCTCATGGCTGACTAGGCCAATGTCGCATCATGCCGATAGCCAATCACATGCCTGAGGGGCTGACTTCCCACACTTAGTCAAGGCTAACAGCCAATCCACACCATGCCTTGTCATGCCACAAGGTCATGTGATAGAGGATCATCTCTAGAGCACTTAACTAATGGTGAAGGGTAGAGACAGCATACTCATATGTTGACATTCTAAGCGTAACCTCCATCATAGTGCATCATCCAGGTACCTTGACGCTGACCACTACCGGTGTTCATAACATTAGACATATATTATAGTCAATAAGTTCATGATGGCTAAGGACCTGTATTAGAAGTTTAGGGGTATAATACCATTCCTAGTTGTAGGAAGTATTATAGGCAAAGATGTTAACTAGAAAAATTCACTTAACCTTGAGTACTGGCAATAGGTCACTAATCATACCTCCTGTAGTGCTATTATCAAGTTTGGTAACTGCAATTAATATAATAGAACACTGTAACTGAGGTCTTCCTAGGTACTATGCCATGTTTAGGACTTAGTTCCAAGTCAAAAAAAAGGTTATGTTAGAACCTATAAGTATATAATTCTTTTAAGTGAGCCATAGAACCTTATGATAAGTGTTGTTGCCATTAAGCCCTGACTAAACAAGGTAATGTTTAGACAACATTATATGTACAAGATTGGTTGTACATGATTGATAGCGATGCTTATTACCTTGATCTCATCATGATACACTAATTAGCTATGTTATTAGAGGATATGACTTAAGGAGTTTTCCCTCTAAGAAGTCATAGACAATCTTGCTAATCTAAAAGAGGATTCCTGATCACATCTTGATCTTCTTCTAGGGAATTGTGAAAGTTTGATAGAATATTTCATTGGCATTCTTTCCTTTTTTAATTCCTCAGATATTTCTTAGTTAGAATTAGGTATTTAAGAGGGAGTGAATGAGTAATATATGATGTTTCTTCTTCTCTCTAGCCTTTATCTCTAGTCTTGTACTATATTTAAGCCTTAAGAATATATTTTACTTGTCTTTACAAAAGATTATCATCTTTACTTGACTCTATGATAAAAGTGAAATTATAAGCAGTTATAACTTACTAGTTGAGATATCTGAGTTCACTCAGTAATACCCTCTTGCAAAGCTTCTTGTGCTAATACTTATATCTATACCTATTACAAGTCTATTATCATAATGTGTGCATTTTGGTCCCTGTAAGGCTGTGAGTTTTCTAGGGAAGGGTTACTGGTACTTTACTACATTTGCCTTAAAGAGAGAATTCTTTAGCAGAAGAAACAACAGACATAGTAGATACATTCCCTAATCTTTCCTAGTAAGCTTATAGCTGGAACCTACTATATGACAAACTATAATAGATATAGGAAAGGGTGTTTGTAGGGGTATGGAAAGGCAAGAATAGGCTGGTTAGAGAGTAGCAGTTTATTATATGACTAGCATATTTTGGCCTTAAGGCTCTCCTTAGACAAATAAATAGACTTTATAAGGAAACTCTTAGGAAAATTCCAAAGAATGGGTGCAAGTAGACAAGCCTCATTACTAGCAGCCCACCTAATAAGATATATACATCCAGTCCATAGAACACTAGCTCCTTAAACAAACTTTAGAAAACTCTAAAAACTTGAGAAAGTAAATGCAAACAATTCTTTTTGGAGAGAAAGAAATATAGAATCAAGAAAGGGAAAAGAGAAATCAACAATTAAGAAAAGGAATAATTATATCATCAGGATTTCATCCCCCTCCTTCTATGAGTCTAGCAGGTCAATAACTCAGCTAGCCTGCTCCTTGCCCTTAGGCTTCTTTGATGAGTAGGAACTCTCATTATCTTCAGCTTCTAGAGAAGTCTTCTACATTGTAGCTGTTACAGTTCCAAGGTACCACGGACTTACGCTATGATAGACTAGTACCTAGAATGCACCCAGTAAGTGTTACACCCATCACAGCTACCGGGCCCTGCCCGTCTTGTGTGGCTCTGCCTTATTGGTCTTACGTCAGTACGGCTCTGGTGAAGTGGCGAGGGTTGACGACCTAGCCACAATACCCATCTGGAAACACGTGATCGGAATATCGGCACGTCGCGCAAAGGTTTACTCTCCTTTGTGGAATGGGCGGCCTGACCGATCGGGCCAGTCATCGCGAGAGGACATGACACGTCAGAGGTCATGGCGATCCGTTGCTCATACATTGCTAATCTTTGCCTGTCCGAGATCCGGACTATTCTAGGCTATGCAAGAATTGGATTAGTGAACGATACGTTAGTCATAGATGTTCTGCGGAGTTCTATTTCCTTCTATTTCCTTAGTCATCTATGAGTCATTTCTTAGGTTGGATTGTTCTATATAAAGCGGGGCTGTTGGATGCTCTCTTGTCGCGCCGTATGAAGGGTTACCCTGACGGCGCTTAGCGAAGTATCGCTCCACCTCTACTTAGGCCATCCGATTAAGTTCGCGCAGCAGCCGCCCGGTAGATGAGTGTGACCGATGGAAAAGAGTTTCGAT
>JABYPW010000726.1:0-21466 GCA_016880775.1 Phymatotrichopsis omnivora
GTAACTAGTCTATTTTTGGCAAGTTCTTTTGCATCGTATTCTTTTTCGGTTTCCGGTCGGGCTATTTTCTTCCTCCCCCTCCCCATTTTTCCCCCTTCCATTCTGCGGCTTACTTCATTAATGGGTTTGGTTCCCTCCTTAGTTTACTTGATTTGATGAATGTAATTGTGCTTTTATGTTTTTTTGTTTTTTTTTCTGGTTTTTTCACGGGTATTGTTTTTCGTTTTGCGAAATGCCAGTGGATGCGATTCTACTATTGATATTATACGATGGGTTGAATAAGGATACCTGAACATCAGGTGAGCATTTTCAAACGGCTCCACAGATTTTCTTTTCTTTCTTATCATTTCACCCCTGCTCCTTGAGAAGCTGCTTTTTTTTGAGTTTTGAGTTTTGAGTTTTGAGTTTTGAGTTTTGTTGGGATGAGAAATTTTCTTTTCAAAAGCTATATTATTATTATTTTCTTTTTCTTTTTTTCTTTTTTTTCTTCCTTTTCTTTTCCTTTTCTTCTTTTTTCTTTTTCTCTTCCCCCCCTTCCTGGTTTTTTCTCTTTTTCCTTTTTTTTTCTCTCTCTCTTTTTTTCCTTTTTTTTTTCTCTTTTTCCTTTCTCTCTTTTCTCCCTTTCACTCACTACCTCTCAATCACACACACACTTTTTTTCCTTTTTTCCCCCAATCTTCTATATTCCCCTTGTTTTTATTCTTTTTCAGTGCTTCCACTTCTCCGTTATTTCTCTCTTTCTTTTTTCCTTCTTCGTTTTCTCTTAGTCTTTTTGCTACGCTATCTTTGTGAGCTTGTATATTTAAGCCACGAATTTCCCGTTTCACTTCTTTCCTTTTTGCGTTTATATCTCTTTTCGTTTTTGCATGTTTCAAATATCTACTGCCACACTATTTCGCTAAGAGTTCCCACAGGAATCTCCTTGCCTATATACGCAGTTCTGCGTTTAGTTTCATCAATTCTTTCATTGCTTCTACTTATTTTCTCTCTTTCAATGCTAAAAAAAAGAGCCTTAAAATTGTTTCGTCCTTTCGCAATATTCTTGTTCTTATTTCCGGGGGTTATTTTTGTAATAGAACGGAAGCGTGGCTTTGTTTTTTATTTTATTTCTTTATTTTTCGCTGCTTTTTCCGTCACTACGTTTTTGGAGTCGTTTCCCATGATGCAATGTCAGGATGAGCGTCAGGTAGGCGAATTGGAAGAGTTCGGAGGGAAAAAAAATAAAAATTTCTATAAAAAAATGAAAAAAAAAAAAAAAATGAAAAAAAAATATAAACTTCCATTTGTCCATTGGATACTCCACGAAACTGAAAATAGTATTTTATTGCTGCTGGCGATTAAAGAAATTCCTGAGAGTTGAGCTCATTCACTTAATGACCGAAGAAAAACGACCAAAGCCGCTGAACAGAGCCACGCTGTATTGTGGTGCAACCCGCCCGAAATTATATATTAGGCAGCGTGTGATGGCTGTGCATTCGGATGACTCCACGGACTACATAATGTACCTGTACATGTACTCAACAGTAATAGGTAAAAGTCACCAGACACTTTTCTTGGCGTCCTTCATACCAACGGCATTCCCTTTCAAGAATTATGGATGCAACCAACGCAGTTTGCAGGATCCTTCTTACCTCAAATTCATTTATTTTTGTATCCAAAGTCTAATATAACTTTTTTTTTTATAAATAAATAAAGATAAGCATTGTGATTACATTAGAAAAAATTTAATAAGATATCTTCATTATCCACATCAGGGATGTTTTCGCTTCACTCCAAGGCGAAATTGAAAAATTCTGCAAAAGCTATATAATCTTCCTGATATCTTTAATAATGATTTATTTATAAGTGGAAATTATGTAGGGATAGGCCACTATTTTTTACATTTATTTATATAGTATTACGGAACCCAAAATATTAGGCGCATGGTTTTTTATGATATAGGCTCTCTGAAATGACTATTATATATTCTGCTAGTATTGTAGATGTAAAAAAATTAAATTCAAGTTACTGACCATCATCTCATCTGCAAAAAAAAATATAAACTTTCACTCCTTCCTCTCAAAGAATATATAATTTCAAATATTTACAGAGAACTTATTTCAGTCTTAGATGATACATGTAGAATAAAAGCAAATATAAATCTCACTACATGTACCTAAATCATATATTTTTTTGTAAAACCTTAGAACACTACCTTGAAGCATAGCAAAAACATTACTTATATGCATAATAATGGTATCTTATTCAATTTTCTCTTCTGTATTGCTAAAGCCTATATCTACAAAAAAACACTTTTATATTAAGTTTCGGATACCAAAATATATTAATTTGGCACTTATATATATATATACATACTGAAACTGCGTTGATGTGGTGTTTATAATTCTATCTTGTGGCCGGGAATGCCAAGAAAAGTGTCCGGTGACTTTTTTAACAACTCAAGTGCATGTAACTGCAACCGCTTACCTATTTTCCCTTCACATTTTCGTGTTACTCGAAATACGAAATAAAAGTCTTACAGGGGTTTGTCATGGCATTTTTGGCAATCCAAATTATTACAACTCGATTAACCTATATTAATGTTTAATGTATTGACTCATCTGGTAGTTAAAGGGCAACTAACTTGATGGTCCAAAAAAATTGCCTACGGTCAAAATACATTTTTTCAACAACCACTCCGAATCATTCAAAACGAGCAACGAGAAGTTATTCTCTGCCGAGATTTACACTACTCTCCATCCTTTTTAAGCGCTGTATCGTCGTAGAGCTTAGCCACCCGTTTTTCCGAGGGTTGAATGACGATGAACTAAGTATCTGCTTGCCGTGGAGGGGTGACATATAGCTTCTGATAACTCTCCATTGCATAAATAACCGATAAAATGCTAGGAATCCACTACCGCATAGTCAGATGCTATCGCCCTACATAGCGGGGCTCGCTTTGGAGTGTTGAGATCACGTGCCTCGCAGTCGAGTGATACTGGGTGGAAATTCAGGCCAGCCGTGCTGGAAGTTTAAGCTGAGTACTTCCTAGAACGGGCAGACCAGTCATATCAATGAGATAAACGCCGCCATGCGGCAGCTTATTTGCCAAACCACAACTTCGTGTTATGGATGTCTCGGCTTCAAGCTCGCGCGGCTCTTTTATTTATTAACGGACAAAAAAGATTAATGTCAAATGAAGGTATAGTTATAGATACACGGTAGACAGCATGTCTTGCAACGATACACCCTTTGCCCACCGAGTAAAGCGAGTACATGTATAGAGTACGTCATGTTTTTGTAGTAGGGATGTGGTATCAGTGAGCCTGAGTTTGATTACATACTGGTTATGTGCGAAGCTGAGAGTGTGGGACAACGGCGATACATATTCGGATGCCTGCTGTAGTCGTCAGCCGTGATAAGTCTTACCCGTAATCCGCCATTCTCAAGCAGGAATGGTAGTCTCGGCCAAGCCCTCTGAGTAACAGGCTGATTGGCGCGTGGTGAACGAACAAGGCCACCACCTTCTCCACACGCCTCTGGCACACACTTGCCTCTTGCTGCCTTCTTCTACCTCCTTCTCCCTCCTTGCTCTCTTTCCCCCTCAAGCACTATCCTTCTCCACCGCAAAACACCTCCACCCCATCTATCTTCAAGTGTTTTCATCTGTGTAAAAAGAAACCAAGGTCCCTCTCAACCAGACCTACCTCTACGAGATTCGTCACGAGCTCTTGCCGCCTTCGGATAAGCATCTAAGAACGTCCCTTCGTCGTCGTCGTGTTGTTATGCACGGCAATGGCCACCAACAGCCCTCTTCCACCGGATACTTTGATCACTGCCAAAGTTTCTATTAATGGCTCTACTCGTCGCTTCAAGCTCGCTTTAAAGGACCTAGGAGCCACTGTTTTACCGGCAAAGGTGAGTCGTTTTGTAGCTGCCCAGCATATATCCACACAGCCTCGTGAGCTGAAGCTCCGATGACACGTTCTTCCCCCGATCGCTTCTGTCACTTTTGTACCAGTAAATTTTGCTAATTTGCTCTTCAATAGCTCCGGACTTTGCTAGCAATTCCTTCAGACCAGGAAGTGATTTTTGAAAGATACTCCGATAGTGCCGCAAAATATGTCATCCTTGATACCGCAAATCCCTCGGTTTATAAGCAGCTTTATCGGGCGGCAAGGGCTAAACTTAAGCTTAGGCTAAAGGTTACTCCTGTTATAACTATTGAAGAAGGTTAGGATATTATTCGAGACTTTTTTTTTTTTAATAATCGAACACCCGTGCTGATCAACTAAAACTATTTTGTAGAAAACACTGGACCTTCTAGTGGAGCTACGACCACCTCTCTGCCTCCAGCTTATACTTCACAGACATCTTTGTCTGCTCAACCGAAAGCTCCAGTGGAACTGCCATCCTCACCGGAGTCGGCTTCATCGAGTGATCCCCCCACATCCGAGATTTCCGCAGCGCAGTTGGAGAAGGCTGTATCCGAAGCTGTCCACACTTTCTTGAATGGCGAAGAATATCTCACCAAGCTTCGGGAAACGGTCCGTGAGGAAATTGATAAGCAAACGCCGCCTCCTGTGGAAGCCCCGGTCCCTGAACCTTTTCAAGCGCCCGAGATCAAAGCATCCAGTCCTCCATTGGCGGTTCCGATTCCTTGCCAACCGGAGTCGTCGTCTACTACGAATCATGATGCAACATCGCCCCGTGTGTTGAGCAAACAGGTTTCTCCCTCTCCCAATTGCAATTACGAGATCTACTGCAACTCTTGTGCGAACTATATTCAAGGTCCCCATTACCACTGTGGTGTCTGCCACCATGGCGATTATGACCTTTGCCAGAGCTGCGTCGACCTTGGTGTCCATTGCGAGAGCTCTGAGCACTGGTTGATCAAACGCACACTCTCTGAAGGAGCTCTGGTTTGCAGCACTACCGAGTCTATTCGACCTAAGGCTGAAAAGAAGTCCGAAACTGTGAACAACCGCATCTGCAACTGTTGCGTTGCAAGTACGTTTATTCTTTCAATTCTGCATGAGTCTCAATTCTCACAAAACATTAGATTTGCCAGAGAACAGTTTTGTCACCTGTACTGTTTGTGAGGATTATGATCTTTGCTTCACTTGCCTCACCAAGTTGAAGCATGGTCATCATCCTGCCCACGAGTTCGCTCCTGTGGACAAAGAGGCACCCCTCGACCCTCACACAAAGGCTCTTCTTGCACCAGGCAGAAACACTCCACACGCTGCTGCTTGCAACGGATGCGATGCGGTAAGTTTTGTGTATTTGCTGCGCCTTATCCACTTGGCTGACCTTGCAAAGCATATATATGGTATTCGCCACAAGTGTCTTCAATGTCCAGATTGGGACTATTGTTCAAGATGTATTTTGTCTGCGCAAGACTCTCACCCGGGTCATCGCTTTGTCCCGATATACGAGCCATTGGTTGCTGCTTCTCGCATCAACTCGAGCGAACCAGGTGTGAGGCATTATGGCATCTATTGTGACGGCCCGATCTGTGCCGAAGACAAGGCTCGCGACTGGATCGTGGGCAGTAGGTTCAAATGTGCTATTTGCCCTGATACGGATTTCTGTGCCGACTGTGAAGCTTCTCCCATGAACAAGCACAATTCCACCCACCCTCTCATCAAATTTAGGACTCCTGTTCGCTCTGTTCATGTTACCACTACCGAGCACGACGATCAAGAGAATATAATGGGGGACTTCCCAACTCAGCCTATTTTTGCCAAAACGTCAGCTCCTGCCACTTCAAATGCGGCTACGCAAGTTCAGACCGTTGCAGATGTCAAGCCTACAGAGGAATTTGCGGATCACCGCATGGAGGGCTCTCGAGCATCATCCATTTCCGGGGGAGCTGATTTGCTGCAAGCAAGTTATCTGGAAGACACTGTTGCGGACGGAAGCATCAAGACTTGTGGTGAGAAATTCGTTCAGACATGGTACCTTTCCAACAGCGGAACAACCAACTGGCCGGCCGGTGTTCGCGTCAAATTTGTAGGTGGAGATTACATGTTCGACAAAGATGCTGAAGAGCAGATCAACGCCACCATAACTCTCTTTGAAGTGAGGCCTGGTGAGACTGCCGGCTTCTCGGTTACCCTGGAAGCACCTTTACCCGCCAACCGTCATCATATTTCGTACTGGCGCTTGACTGCGCCCGATGGGAAGAGATTTGGCCACAAACTTTGGTGTGACATCAATGTTGTTGAGGCGCCAGAGAAGAAGGAAGATGTCGAAATTGTACAGCAGCCAAACATCATTAAGGAAGGTGGACAGAAATCGAAAGAGGAATTTGCGGAGGTTTCAATTCCGTCTAGCAACTCCGAATCTTCATCTCAAATGATCTTCCCCAAGCTTCCTGTCGAAAGTCCTGTCGCTTCCATTGAGAATCTCGCCTCTTCTCAGAGCCATCGCTCAGACAATCATTCGCAGATTCCACCCAGTCCCTCCACCACCAGAACTCTTGCCATTGGTGAGGATAACGACGAGGAAGAGATCAGCTCGTTGGGGGACGTGGAAAGCTTTTTAACTGACGAAGAATACGACGTTCTTGATGCAAGTGATGAGGAAGCATTTTTCGAAACCTCCAGAGCTGCTTCCAAGAATTAATATGGACAATATTGGGAATAACTGTTGGGAAGAGCTAAGTATCGCTAGCAGGAGGTGTGACGGGACTGATTGTTAAATTGTATTAGTGGACGGGCATTTGGTACGGGAACCAACATGGTTAATTAGGGTGTACGCGGTGTTTTTTTTTTTTTTTTTTTTTTTTTTTTCCCTTGCCGAGTTTTCTTTCGAGTCTTAGTTTGAAGTTTTTGTTCCCACACTCTCTGCTTCATTTTTTATTCGGTCTTTGCTTGCGAGTTTTACTTCCTCGAACAAACTACAAAACGGTCAAAAAAAAAAAAAGAAAAGGAAAAAAAAAAAAAATTTCACCCAACGGAACTTTCTGTTTGACGCTTGTAGTATCTGGCTTGTTTGTGTTTAGTAACGGAATTGAAAGTCGGAAACCAAGTGTTCGTTACATATAACCAAACTGCTATGGCTCTATTATACGCCTTTAGAATTATTTAACTTCATTTTGCTTCGCAGTACAAAGAATGGTTGAAGTGGAAGCCGCAAAGCTATGTTACTTAGTGCATATGTGTTTTATCTCTGGTGTGAGGGTATGAGTTGTTAGTACACACGTCGAGGCAACACCCCTCACTTATCCGCATTCACGACGATACACGATCAAGTATTTTGATGTCACAATTGTTTGGAGAAACCGCCAGATCGCAGATCCTCTTGCGTATCAGTAACGATCTTGATTTTGTTTGAATGTGAAGTAGTTATTTTAAGTGAGATTATGCACTTGGTTGCCCAGTTCTCTCCAGCTTCTTCCCTTCCTTCTACCGGTATTCTTTCGACGTCTTCTGCACTTTGCAGAAAGAGGCAAGTGGTTACTTATCACAAAATGTTAGTAGCGGCTGATTACCCCGCTACCACCGCGACGGCTGGTGCGCTGCACAACTACGACAACAAGCTCCACCCGACCGCATCATCTACATTGCACAGAGAATTTTGACCCAAGCACTGAGTTTTGAGCACAGTCCTTCACTCCGCAAGCACTGCAAAGTCCACGTCCCATTGTACAGACACCGTGTAACGGGAGCTTCAACGTCAGCTTTTGCCTTTCTTCCCCCGTTGCTTTTTCTTAATCCAGCGAGCCAGCTCCAAACCGCCTCCCCACGCGTACGCGATATACGAATACCCTCCTCATTTGTTCCTTACGGGTTATCCTTTGTGCTAGAGCATCTAGCAGAATTAAAAATTTCATTTTGCACTCTTTATCTGTTCCTGAAGGGAGTCGAGCCACGGGCGTACACATCATAGAGCTAGAGACGCACAAACACTACAGCGGAACAGAAAACGCATAATGTTGAAGATTTGGTCAATGGTACGCTGCCCTTTCGCCCCTGCTCGTCCATCCGTTACCAGCAGCAAGCTAACAAGTCAACAGAAGCAGCAGCAGCAAGCTGCGTCACAGGCTGAGGGCTCACAGCGGAAAAAAAAATTAACTGCTGCTCATTTGCGACTTCAGAAGGGTTGGTTGAGGCCGCCTGCTGTTCCTAATGAGAAACGAAGCGGGAGAGAGTTGGGCGGAGGGATATAAGCGCCAGCTGACTGAAACGGATGTGAACAGACCTTACGGAGCTCAGTTTGCCATCCAACATCAGGACTCATTTCCCGGATCCTGAGGACATCTTGAACTTCCAGCTAACTATCGAACCTGATGAAGGTGCGTATTGCAGGGAGGGGTGGGGGCTACATTTAACCACAATTTTCACCATCTACTGCTTTCCCATCTCTGCGCGGGAAGATGCTGACGGAGATGCCGTCAGGATATTACAAGGGCGGTTCGTTCAAATTCACTTTCGCAGTGAACACTAATTTCCCACACGAACCTCCCAAGGTTAAATGCACGCAGAAGATATACCACCCCAACATCGATCTGGAAGGGAATGTGTGTTTGAACATTCTCCGTGAGGACTGGAAGCCTGTGTTGAATTTGAATGCGGTTATGGTTGGATTGCAAGTAAGTTTTGGTTGCCAAGAGGGCATATTCTTTGAACTATTAAAATTAAGCGTCCCTCTCCATTCCGGTCAAAAGCTAACTGTGAAATAGTTCCTTTTTCTCGAGCCTAACCCGGCAGATCCTCTTAACAAGGAGGCTGCTGAAGATCTTCGACTGACTCCCGAAAACTTTAGGAGAAATGTCATCAACTCCATGCAAGGAGGATTCGTTAGAAACTTGCAGTTCGAGAGAGTGCTGAGATGAAACGGCCGAAGTGCCCAAAAGTTCCTTCAGTGCCCATATTTTGTAAGGGCGGGAGAGATTTTACAAACTTTCGAATAGAGATTTTTTTTTTTTTTTTTTTTTTTTTTCTTTTGCTTGGATCATCTGCAGTGCTTTCCTCAATACCGGATAACATGAACAATGGTGTTTATCGCTTCTTTCTTTTCTTTTCTTTTCTTTTCTTTTTTTCTTTTTTTCTTTTCGTTTCGCAATTGGTTTACATCTTTTTACTCTCCGCATTCTTACGGTCTGTTTTAGCGATTTCCCCAATGATTTCTGGTATCGAATAGTTAGCTTTTTTTTTTTTTTTTTCACTTGATTCAAAACATTAATCTTGGGACCACCTACCACGGTGCTTGGTGCGTATTGATGTTGAAATACTCTCTAACGCTTTACTTCGTCACTTGTTTTGGTCATGGCAGGTTTCATGCATCTAAGTTGTAAAGCAACATCAAGGTAAATATTCACAGTTAAGATACGCACCTAAACCCGAATTATGGATAGATATCTTATCTGGTGATGGGAATATTCACACTTTGGAGAACTATGTATACGTAGTCATGCTGGATGTAGTCTTATTTTAAGGAATATACATAGATTTGCTTGTTGATCGTATGCAGAATAATCACATTCCCAACGCCATAGGTCTAGCCACTTTGGGAAGAAATTTTGAATACTGCCAAATGCCTTACCAATATTTTTTCAGAATAGATACGCACGACGCAACTGCCAGAGAGATGCGCAAGTGTTAAACAACCCACCTTCCTGTACTGTGCAGAGTACTCGGTAACAACAATAAATGACTCCGTCTTGGCAGTGGCGAAGTGACTCAGCCACTTGGGCGCAGTGACTGCGCCACTCCTGCATTGCGATCACTTTTCCCATACCCTAGTACAGCATCCCAGAGATCACACGAAAAAGCGAAGCGGATCAAACTAAAGCTTAAGCCCCCGTAATCCTTGTTGCTTTAAAAATCAGAGGAATAATTATAAGTTTACATGTATCGAGAATCGAGTCTTGATTCTTGAGAGCGTGATATGAGCGATATGGGCGTTGGGCGCCAAGTATCCTTTGGTCCATGCAAAGAAAAAGAAAAAAAAAAGATTGTCCGCTGCAGCCGAAGAGGAAAAAAATAACACTCCCGCACTTTTCATTTTTTCCCTCTCCTCCTATCCTTCCACTCTACACATCTCCGAATACACACATCTCACACAATGGCTTCCCGCACCTTTACCAGGGCTTTTCGTGCCTCTGTTTCCCGCCAAATTGCGGTCCCCGCTCAGAAGAGAGCCATTTCCACCGTCTTCGCCGCTGCGAGAGCTTCTGCCGTTACTAGTCCCCGCTTCAACGTTCAGCAGCAGAAGAGAGGTGTTAAGACCATTGACTTTGCGGGAACCAAGGAGACTGTGTTCGGTATATACGTCCATTGAAATTTTTACTTTGACGTGCAATTGCGTTATCTCAATTCGACGAAAGGCTAATTTTTTCGGATTTTTTACGTAGAGCGTGCGGACTGGCCTAGAGAGAAGCTTCTAGTGAGTCATCAACTGCGACGATTTACGCAATCGCTGTGTGTGTTATACAATTGAACACAGACTAATATTTCATATTTCGCGATAGGAATACTTCAAAAACGACACTCTTGCCTTGATCGGATATGGATCCCAGGGTTTTTCTCTTCAATTAGCCGATCCCGGTAGTGAATTGTGGTGCTGACGGAGAATTTTTCTTGCCGCAGGACACGGACAGGGCCTCAACTTAAGAGACAATGGCTTGAATGTCATCATCGGTATGTTTTCTCAATTGCAAAGGATCCCAAACATGCTGCTCATACCGCTTCGTTAGGTGTCCGAAAGAACGGTGCTTCCTGGGATGAGGCCATTCAGGATGGTTGGATTCCGGGCCAGAACCTCTTCGAGGTCGACGAGGCCATCAGTAAGGGTACCATTATCATGAACCTTCTCTCTGACGCTGCTCAGTCCGAAACCTGGCCCCGCATAAAGCCCCAGCTCACTAAGGGCAAGACCCTCTACTTCTCCCATGGTTTCTCTCCTGTCTTCAAGGACTTGACCAAGGTTGAGGTACCTTCTGACATCGATGTCATCCTTGTCGCTCCTAAGGGTTCTGGAAGGACTGTCAGGTCTTTGTTCAAGTATGGATTTTCTGGATTTATTTTTTTGGCAATTGCTGGGATGTGGCTAATAGTTATCAGGGAGGGCCGTGGTATCAACTCTTCCATTGCTGTCCTCCAAGACGTCACCGGAAAGGCCGAAGAGAAGGCTATTGCCCTTGGTGTCGCCGTTGGATCCGGTTATCTCTACAAGACCACCTTTGAGAAGGAGGTCTACTCTGGTATGGCCAATTACCATGCCCATTGCAATAGACTCTCCAGAATGCCCAACTGACTTGGTAAAGACTTGTACGGTGAACGTGGTTGCTTGATGGGCGGTATTCATGGAATGTTCCTCGCTCAGTACGAAGTTCTCCGTGAACGTGGCCACTCCCCGTCCGAAGCCTTCAACGAGACCGTCGAGGAGGCTACCCAGTCTCTCTACCCCTTGATCGGAGCTGTATGTTCCCCCCCCCTTTTTTGCGTACCCTGAAACGAATCTCTAACGTCTATAAACAGCACGGCATGGACTGGATGTACGCTGCCTGCTCTACCACTGCCCGTCGCGGTGCCATCGACTGGACGAACCGTTTCAAGGACTCACTCAAACCCGTCTTCAACGAATTGTACGATTCCGTCAAGGAAGGATCCGAGACTAAGAGGTCTTTGGAGTATAACTCTGACCCCGATTACCGCAAGAAATATGAAGCTGAATTGGAGGAGATCCGAAACTTAGAGATTTGGAGAGCAGGAAAAGCCGTCAGATCCCTTCGCCCTGAGAACCAATAGATGAGGTGAGTGTGTGTGCGAGAATTTTGCGAAGATGCCATGTATATTTCTTACCTAAAATATTTTTCTTTTTTTTTTCTTTCTCCTTGACTTGAATCAAAAACGTTCGTTTTTTCGGAGTTCAAACAAAAAATTTGCATTCCCCAAGTTAAGGTTTTTTTTTTTTTTTTTTTTTTTTTTTTAAAGCGAGACGGTGGCTTTGTTGTGTTCCTGGATGACAACTAGTATGATGTTTATTTTTGACGGAATGAAAATGCAACTATTGGCACGGCAAGCTGTTCCGTTGGTCGATCCGTGCATGTTATCTGAATCCAGATCTTACGATATCTGGGAAATGTATCCTGGGACCGGAAGTCTAAGCTTCTGCGCATAAAGTACTCTACACGCTAGTAAGCAACATCAATATCACTGCGTAGATATACACCCTCGCGATCGATGCGATTTCCTAAATGATCACCGTGCGCACTGTATCCTGTCCCAGGTCACCGTGTCTACCGGTATGACCTGCATCCACGTTGCGTCCCAAGTGACCCACGTTTTTCGGTTTACTGATCTTCCGTAGGCGCCCATGGATCTGCTCATGGAGTGCAAGTAACGACGTCGCCATATATAACCAAGGAGATTAATTACCCGGTTTATCCAACGATTTTATTCCATAGGTCGATTCGACACCTCTCCAGTATCAGTGAAACATGATCTGAACGCTCATAACTGGTGGTAATTTCTTCCATTTGTTTCTTCGTGTTGTTGGGCGAACAGGTTATCGAGGTGCCGGTGCTTGTCATGGGATATCACTCGGGAGTCGAAGTTTTAAAGAACTTGGTTGGAGTTGAGAATAGACAGACTATACGTTATTTAGCTTGCACCAGGTCTATCTGGTGGCCGAAGTTTGCTAAATAATGCGTATAAAAAATCGACAAGATATCTCGTGTGCAGGAATCGAAGCGCTTTGTTAATATATTGTGTATTGTTGGATACGGTGGGCGTAATTGGAATTATCGTAGGACGGGTTTCGACTTTTGTTCACTGTTGTCTTTCTATTTTTTTTATTTGTTTGTTTTTGTGTAGGAATGCTATACTTGACTCCATTCCAACACGCTCTCTTTCCATCTGATTTGTTAAATTCGCAACTGGGTATACTCGACTTTCTATTACTGCACTCCACGAGGGTGTTACGGTGTTACGAAATGCCCACCATACAGTACACGTTACTTTTTTTTTTTTTTTTTTTCTTACCTTTCCATGGTGACGGTCGACAGAAAAGGTTCTATTTTCTTTTTAGTCAATATAGAAAAAAGACCTTTCGGTGGTATCTCCACCATCGCAGGAAGTATTTGGCTGAAGAGAAGTCAATTTCCTAGGCACCACACTCTCACAGCGGCAACAACCATTGGTCCAATATCCAAACTATAGTTGAATAAGCGGAGAGATTTTTATCGGTATTGTGGAGGATCTTGTGGTTTTCCTTCTTTGAGGAAACGTTTTCAAGGATGATTTTCCCATGTGGATATTGACTGGAGTTACAGAGTTCCGGAGATACGCAAATGGCTGCAGAAAATAACTTATTCATTAATTGTATTCGCCTATGTGGAGGTTAATTGCATATTAGTGGCTCAACCTGCTGACGTTGGAATACAAAACCTGTTAAACACGAAGTATCAAGGAGAGTGCTGCAGTTTGCAATCGACGAGGCAATATATGAATTAAAAGCTGGGAGCCGGTCTACGGAGGTATAGCTTGATACTGGTGTAAAAATTCTACGTGCAATGGTTGACAGCATGTGAAGCTGTCCCTGAAACAGCAGCAGTCCTAGGTGTAAGTGTTAAGAGCTCCTACTTCCTGCAGCTGAAATTATATCAATACAAACTTCGACACTGCATCATATACATGCCTGAGAGTAAAGCTGTAAAACGGATATATGTGACCTGTGTTATGATATATCATCTTCCGCAGAGATTCTCGATACCTTGGCCCCACTTCCTACCGCCGATCCATCATTTACGAAGGGGTTGTTATTCGGTTCCTCAACAACTATTGGAGATCGCGCTCACAATTCAGATTATGTATTCTTTACAGACGATACTAGGGGTCGTATATTTGACGGTGACTTGGAACTTGAGATGTGGGAGATTATTGAGTCAATTGCTAGGGTTGGGAAACAAGAGAGTGATAAGGGGTCGAGAAAGTGGAGTCGCCCGCATAGCTTCTCTTTTAATTTTATTTTATTAGTGTTAGTAAGCAACTTGATATCTCCTTTACCGTTGCTCAGATCATAAACTCTCACTTGAAAAAAGTCCTCCCATACTAGTACAGTGTTATGCGTTTACTTGTTCACGACCTCTGTGTTCGAGAAGAGAGGTTTATGTACACACTGCCTCAAGATTATACCAAGAGATCATGACCAAGAGATCAAAAGAAATAGGCTGAATTGCTGCTTGCCAACGATATAACTTGCCAAACTACTATAAAGCATCTACTTTTTCTTTCTTTTTTTCTCGTGACTGGAAGTGATAGTGCCGATAAATAGAAAATCGAAATACAGAACAACGAAAGAAACTTCCTCCACAACCCTCTTTCTCTTCCAATTTATCCCATGCATTTGCCAATCTACTATCTTCCAAAAATAGATCCCTTTGACAACGAAAGGAAGAAACAAGGAACGTGAAAAGACCCCCGTAAATCCACCCTTCTCGCCCCATTGATTTAACACCTTCTTTCCCTGCTGCAAATTTCCATTTCCGATTCGCCCCTCCATTTCCATCTCTGTACCCTATCTGCATATCGCCACACGACAGTTCGCGTTCGTGAGCAGACGATCGAAACAGCACAGCAATGACCTCGCCCGAAACAGTCGTGGTTGCATATAACTCTGAATACAAACAAACTTTCACCACAAAGTACAAGAAATCAACAGCAGACATCAACCACGCCGCGATTACGAAGCACCGGGAATCTTGTCCAACGGTTCGCATTACCATCAGCATCCACTTGCACAAACTTTAAGAGATTCCGGCCAGACTCCTGTGTTAAATCCACAGGTAATACTAACTTGGGAACCGAAATCTGTACATTTTGTATAGATTGTTGGAAAATCACCTAGTTACTCTAGAGCCAGCGCTCTGCAGGCTCATACTGCTTGTTGTGGTTCCGAAGGCCATATACGTAGCGCTTGTCTGCGCTATGGTATGTCCGTCGTTCTATACCAATTGAAGCGGGGTTTGCTTGAACCACTTTTTTTTTTTTTTTACTCCTTTCCCTTTCCCTTTCCCTTTTTCTTTTCTTTTCTTTTTTTTAATTGCAAGATAGAGAATTTCGCGGAAACTTTACTATTACCAGATGCCATTTCATCCCGAGAGTTGGCTCGTTGCCCGTGAAACACGTAGGCGCGACCAGGGTCAGTACTCTTACGCCCAGAAGCATCGAGAGTATACAAACCTAGAAACTCGAAAACGGCACAACGAAACGTTCGCGAGGGCTTTCAATTTCCAGTACGTCACTTAATCGTTTTCAAGTTTGAAGCTCGGATATCTCGAGGAGAGAAAAAAAAAAGAAAAAAGAAAAAACCGCTTTGAACAGTGTAAAAGAAATGGAGAAGCCAGGTACAACTTTTCGATGTATGAGGGCATGTTATGGGAAATAAAACCTGACAATCGCTATCTCACGCAGAGGCCTGCACAACCGCTGTCTAAAACCGGTTCTTTCTAAGCATCGGAACTATTCGTTTAGGATGGGCCTACTTACTTCAGACAGGTTTTCATTACGGATACATTCAGACCATCGACAAAATAAACTCGCGGTCTATTTCTAGCTCCTCTTTTTATCCTTATTAAGCCTCCCGACAAGGGAAATTGCGCATTACTAGTACTTTTATGACTTGAGCGAAGATGGTAACGAATAATGAAATCGAGTGATCGATCGTGACGCAATGGATGTGCGAACGAGCCTGTAGGACCAATTATTGTTTATCAACAGAAATGAAACAGTTGCCACTTGTTCTTGCATACCGTAGCACTTCGCAACAAACCATTCCTCGCGCAGCCCCACGGCGCCTACTTTATTGTATTACCGCATCTCTTGGCAGGAACTTGCATCTTCCCTGTTTCCCCGACGCAAACACAAAGCGGCTGAAACGTTTACCGCTCAGAGACGTTTACCGCTCCGAAACGTTTACCACTCCGAAACTTTTACCGCTCCGAAATTACCGCTCCGAAACGTTTACCTCTCGGAAATGTTAAGCGCTCCGTAACGTCTACTGCTCCGAAACTACCCCTCGTCAACACCTCGAGTGATATCATGTGATTCAGCTCTACGACCGGCCAGCCGCTACTCCACACTAACCCCACCAGCAATGAAATTCAGTCTTCCGAAGCGCCGCCAAGCCGAAACATTCCGAGACGCCACAGGACCAACAGTTGACGACGGCTAACCCAGCATCGATCTTAGGCTAAACCTCGACCCGCGATCAGAAGCGCAAATGAGTAATCGCACAACCTACGCGATTTGCACTCACAACGAGGGCGAACAGACCTTGACTCGGAGTTCTCCTACCACATCCAACAAGAAACACCGAGTATCTTCAATCCATCGAAACTCCTTACAGTGTCGACAACTCGGGTAAAAAGAAAATGTCGTCCCTCCCGCTCCCGCTGACCCGCGGCTCGGTCCTCGCAGCTCACGCCCTGATCAAGCCACAAATCCACCAAACGCCCGTGCTAACCTCGCAAACGCTCTCCCGTCTAGCTTCGCGGGCCGAAGAGCCCTCCGTGAATCTCAACCTCCTCTTCAAATGCGAGAATCTTCAAAAGATCGGTGCCTTCAAGATCCGTGGAGCCACGCATGCGATAGCGCGGCTGACGGACGAAGAGCTGCAGCGCGGGGTTATTACTCACAGCTCCGGTATGTATTGAAAAAAAAAGAACAAAAAAAGAAAAAGAAAAAGAAAAAGAAAAAAGAAAGAAAAAAAAGGAAAAACGAATATTGAATAAACACCAGGCAACCACGCGCAAGCGCTTGCCATCGCCGCCCGCGAAGCCTCACGCTCCCGCGGCTTCCCAGTAAGCGCCTACGTCGTCATGCCCGCCATCTCCATGCCGTCCAAAATCGCCGCGACGAAAGGCTACGGCGCTGAAGTCATCTTCTCCGGTTCGACATCCGCCGAGCGGGAAGCAGTCGTGGCTCAAGTGCAGACCCGTACCGGTGCCGTTCTCGTGCCGCCGTATGATCACCCAGATATCATTCTCGGGCAGGGTACCATGGCTATCGAATTTGCGCAGCAGGCGAAGGAGCTAGGGAAGGAACTGCACGCAATTATTGCGCCGTGCGGCGGCGGCGGGATGTTGGCTGGGGTAGCGGTCGCTTCCAAGGGGACGGGGATCAGGGTGTATGGAGCGGAGCCGAGGGAGGGCGCGGATGATGCCGCACGCGGATTGGCGCAGGGGAGGCGGGTGGAGAGTGTGAAGAGCTTGACGATTGCGGATGGGTTGAGGACGCCGGTGGGCGTCACGAATTGGGGGGTCATTAGCGATAGAGAATATGTGAAGGCGGTATACACGGTTAGTGAGGAGGAGATCAAGACAGCCATGAGGCTGGTGCTCGAGAGAATGAAGATCCTGATCGAGCCCAGTGCGGCGGTGCCGGTTGCGGTAGCCCTGTTCAACGAGGAGTTTCGGAGAGAAGTGGCGAGGGAGAGTGCGGGGAGAGAGTGGAACGTGGGGATTGTGATTAGCGGGGGGAATACGACGGTCGACAAGATAATAGAATTGTTTGGGACAAAGTCATAGCTGCGGGTGCCAGAGAATAGGAAAACAGTTAAGATGGTCGCGCTTGGCGATGGGTAGAGCAGAGAAAGAATACACATTTACCCCGGGTTATATACTCGAGTATTTACAACGGTCCATATCCGAGCCACAGACATGCAGAAGTACAAGCTTGAAGAAAGGAGGTGCCCGATGCAGGATTTCTTTAGTGCCTTTTTTATACCCTCTCGCTGATCCAGATGGCCGCTTTGCAGCCGCCTCTGATTACGTTGTGCAGGATCTCGTATCCTATTGCTCCCTTTGCATCATGCTCCACCGCCGTGTCCAAACTGCGCGAACAAATCAATTGATTAGCAATCTACGGAGCGGCAAACACGTGGGAGGCGACACACTGCTCCAACTCATCGTCTCTAAATTCCCTGATGGTGTCGATCAGCTGCTTCAGTTCGCCGCTCTTCAGCAAGTCCTTGTCGTCCTTCAGCATATCCAGCAGCGTCCTCAGCTGGTTGTTGTAGTGGGTCCCGATCTCAGTCTCGACAGCCTCCGTGCAGGCCATGGCGGCCTTCTCGCCCAGCAACGCGGTCCCCACACCAAGCGCGTAGCCGGCGACATTCCACAGCGGACGCATCGCGGTGGGCCGCACGCGGTGCTTGGCGACCAGGTCGTCGAAGGTTTTGAGGTGGTGTACCTCCTGATCCCACATGTGGCGGATCAGGGGTTTTAGGCGGGGATCGTGCTTCAGGACGGCGTACTGGCCCTCGTAGATGAGGTTTGCGCCCAGCTCGCCCGCCTGGTTAACGCGGAGCTGTGTGCAGTGCGCCTGAGTCAGCGGGGCAACGGGGGAGAGTGGGAACGGCGAAGACTCACAGCGCGCTCGAGGAAGACCCGCTCATTGTCGGTGAGCGGGCGGGGAGGAGGGGCGTGGGCGGAGGGGCTGGCAGTGCCGGTCGAAGCGGCCCGCAGACAGCGGTACACAGGTAGAGGCGTGGAGAGGCGGATACCGCGGAGGGGCGAGGCAGCAAGGGACACCAGACTCTTCGACATGGGCGCGTGGCGGTGAAGAAGGGTGATAGTTGCGTTGCGTGTGGGTGTGTACTCTACGATGCTCGAGTTATTACAGTGCGGGTGAATGGCAGCTATGTTCTTGTATACATGTATATAGTACTAGTACTTTGCGCTTCTCCCTGGCGAAACACCCACAGAATCTCGACAGAATCCACACGGAAATCCACACGGAAATCCACACGGCCCTCAGCAACACCGGAAAGCTGCGGTGATCGCCGTCACGCCCTCGCCTGCTTCTCTTCCTCCAACAACGACGTCATTGGGGGCGGTGGCTGAGTCAGCGAGCCCTTTGCCCTAGCCTGGCGTTGTGCCATCACAGTTACACCCAGACTCTCCCGGTGCTCTTTTATTCGCGCGCCCAGTTACTGCTGTTGCCCCGTATATTTAACACCCGAACCCGCCGTGCAAGCTCCTTTTCGACGTCCCTCTTTCCAGTTTTTCTCCCCAGCTCCTTTCCCCTACCAGTTCTTGCTTCGAACCTGATACACGCTTGCCCACGCTCAAAAAAAAAAAACAGAGAAAAGATGTCGCTGGACAACGAGCTACTCATGCTTGCTGGCGAGGATGAGGACGACGCAAAACTTTCGTCGCCCCCTCACCGCAAACGCTCCTCTCCCCCAGCTTCCGTTTCTCCCT
Source organism: Phymatotrichopsis omnivora (assembly GCA_016880775.1). Taxonomy (NCBI): domain Eukaryota; kingdom Fungi; phylum Ascomycota; class Pezizomycetes; order Pezizales; family Rhizinaceae; genus Phymatotrichopsis; species Phymatotrichopsis omnivora. Next base: position 19,196 of record JABYPW010000726.1, read on the forward strand.
CCAAGAAACGCGCCAGGCCGGCCACCAAGAAACCCAGTAAGAAACGTGTGAAACGCAGCAGTGACGAGGAAGACGAGTAAGTTTGCGCTCGCTGTGCTTCTTTTAACCCTTCGGACGAGCCCCCGCCAGGACGCCTGCGTCTTTTCGCTCTGCTTGCTCCCCTTCGCCTCAAACGTGTTTTCTGCGGCCACGCAGCCAAACCGCCTACTTTGCTGCTAACCATCGCGCCGCTCAAGATCCTCCGCCTTGTCCGACGTTCCCTCTGAAGTTTCCTCGCAAACAGAACCAGACGAGCCGATGGATCTTGGTTCCTCTTCTGAAGAAGAGGATAATGTGCAAGACCTGTACCCTCTCGAAGGCAAGTATAAAGATCACGCTGATATGGAACGCCTACTCGCCATGGATGAGATCAATCGTGAGGCCATCCTCGCCGAACGCGCCACCCAAATCGAGAAGGCCATCCAGGATCGCCATCTCCGTAACATTCTGAAGGTTAGAAAGGCCGCCAACAAATCGAACAACCTCACTGCTTCCACTGGCACTACTCGGAGATCGACTCGCACCAAGAGTGCGCCGAAGAAGAACGAGGAGAGCTCGAAGAGAGGACAACTGGACGAATTGAAGAGGGCGAGGGAGGAGAGAAGCCGGAATGTTGGCAATGGCAAGCAGTCGACGGGCGATGACGAGAGTGGTTCCAGAAGAAAGAGCATCGTCGATGACGATGATGACAAGACTGGCTTCGCGGATGACTTGTATGTAAAGGACGAATGGAGAGAAATCACGCTTCCAGATATCAACAGAGCCAGGATTGGCAGAACTGGACTCGGCAAACTCTGTGATTATCCTGGCTTCGAGGACGTTGTTACAGGTAAGTCCTCGTGAATGAAACCCGTTCTAGAACTCTCTGGTGCTAATACCAGCAAGATTGCTTTGTCAGGGTGTCTCTCTACGATCGAGAGAAGGAAGTCACTGTTTACCGTATTGCTCAAATCAAAGGTATGCGAAGGTCATTGCATTCGCAGTGAACTCTGTCTAATTTGCCCAGGGTTCACTACTGGGAAGATGTATTCCATGCTTGATGGCAGACGTCGTACCGACCAACATCTCCAGGTTTGCCAGGGTAAAGCCGAGAAGACATTCCCTATGGATATGATGTCTGATGGTCCTATTACTGAGGTAATTTATACATCTATCCCTTTCTCTTAACCTCTATTCTTACGTAATCACTGCAGCAAGAGTTCACCCGCTTCAAGAGGCAACTGGAATGCGACAAAGTCCCCCTCCCCACCTTGTTCTTTGTCCAAAAGAAAGCCGAAGACCTCCGTGCTCTCGACTCTCGCTCTTTGACCACCGAAGAAGTCGACGCAATCATTGCCAAGCGCAACAAGGGCAAGGTGGATGCCGTCAACCTTGTGCTCAAGCGTGGTCAGCTTCGCAATGCCCGTGAGGTTGCCATGGCCAATGGAGACTCCGCCGAAGTTGATCGGATCGATAAAGAACTCCAGATTCTGGAAGACCAGAAGAGAAAACCCGTTGGCAAGGCTGAAGGCCAACTCGAACGTCTCGCGAAGATTAACGCCGAGAACAGAAGGAGGAACAACACGGAAATTCGGAAGGCTGAGATTGAGGAGAAGAGGGCTGCAAGGCTGGCGGCTGAACAGGCTGCGCTTAACGGTGGCGTTATCAATCCATTCATGAGAGTCAAGACGAAGGCCAAGTTCAGGCACGAGTCGATTGAGAACAAGAGGAAGAATGTTGAGGAGATAGCGTCTGCCGGCGGCCAGACCAATGGAACTCCGAGTTCGTCCCAGTCTGCCACCCCGAAGCCAGCCACGAATGGAGTTGGAGTCATGGTCCCCGGAAAAGGCAGAAGAAAGGGTGGCATTGACGACGTTATCGCTAGTATCGACTTCGGCATCGAGATTGACATCTAGACTAGCATACCCCGTCCGGATTTGTTTGGTGTTCTGATGGCAATTTCATTGTGGGTTGTTTTATTACTCGTTACTGTCCTGTCTTGAGGTTGGTGATGTGATATTCGTAACGCATTTTACGGGTTTGGGATTCTCTCGTGTCTGTTTTTTCTCTTCCCTTTGCTCTTTCGTATCTGCTTTGTCCTCCGTTGTGCTCTCCATCTTGCCTTTCCTTCTCTCTTCGTTCCCAAAAGCAGTGTGGGAGAAGGGGCGTGTAAAAAGATCCCACTGCTTCTTCCCTGGGGTTTCGGGCGAATTTGTTTTTCTTTTTTTTTTTTTTTTTTTTTTTTTTTTTTTT
>JABYPW010000727.1:0-21453 GCA_016880775.1 Phymatotrichopsis omnivora
ACAGCGGATGTTGGAGCGGTCGGAACGAGCTGTATAGACCTACAAATGATTAATACATGAAAGCGACATGTAAATAACACCCAAAAAAAGAGTATTAAGCGAAAACAGAAAAAAAAAAAGAGCAAAACGGCTGGGGGCGTACGAGTCCACAATGCGATCAAAATTCATCACGGTGCCTCTGAGAAAAGTTGGCTGAAGTCATTGCTGCGCACCCCTGGTGCAGCGCTCATTCAACTATGGCCTTAACGCGAGACAGGATAAACCTGATTGCATTGGGACTCGAACGCCCGGTGGCTTCATGGTAATACAGCGAGGCCAGAACACTGCATACCACTAGGCCACCAGGCCCACCCGTACTCATCCTATTTTTTTTAACCTCATAGAGTGTACAGTTACACCTCGCTATACCGGATACTAAGATTCTATCCGGTATAGTGAATATCAGGTATAGAGAAAATACAAAATCATAACTTTTTGTTTATACATATACACAAGCTAAGGGGTTTTCTAAAACGTTTGGTGAATGTGTATGGGGTAAATCTATTTTTACATAGCTGGCGGCCAAAGGCCGCCGATATCACTTGTAGTTTATATAGAGGTATTAGTAAGATTTATAGAATGTATTAAATTTTTTCTCTTCTTAATATTATGAAGTATAGATTATAAAGTATGGTTTTTAGAGACTACTATAATCTAATAGATAGTAAATAGGAATTTATCAGAAGAACCAGTTCACCTGACTCAGTTAAAAAGTTAAAGATTAGCTAATGTGACGGATCACCCTATATGGTTCGTATATAACTTGGTAAGGATACCTCAGGCACGCTTCGCAAATGCTACTGAGTAAACTCAGATATCTCGGCTAAACAAAAGCTCAACTGGAAGATATTGTTCCTACGACGAATGGGGTGGACTTCAAGTGTTGAAGACAAGTAAAGACGAATATATTCTTTAAGGCTCGAAGATAACTTAAAGGCTTTCACAATGGTGATCGCCGAGAAGATAAGTAGCTATGTGCTAAAGAAGGAAGAAAGGAAAGACGACAAGACAAGGAAACTCTTTTCCATCGGTCACACTCTTGTACCGGACGGCTTTGCGCGAACTTAATCGCATGGCCTAAGTAGAGAGGGAGCGATACATCGCTGAGCGCTGTCAGGGTAACCCTTCATACGGCCATTGTAATCATCAGTCGCATTCACTTACAGGGACTAAACCAGTAATTAGGCAACCCTGCACGGTGGGGGAAAACTCGCTTACGCTACAAAACCCGCGACCAACTGGTAATTCGTGGTATGGAATGGGACGAGCGGGATTTGAACCCACGACATTGCACGTTACCGCACAACGACACCAGGACAGCCATACCACTAGACGACAAGACAAGCTTTCTCTTTTCCATCGGTCACACTCTACTACCGGACGGCTTTGCGCGAACTTAATCGGATGGCCTAAGAAGAGAGGGAGCGATACATCGCTAAGCGCCGTCAGGGTAACCCTTCATACGGCCATTGTGATCATCGGTCGCATTCGCTTACAAGGACTGAACCAGTAATTAGGCAACCATGCATGGTCAGGGAAAACTCGCTTACGCTACAAAACCCGCGACCGACTGGAAATTCGTGGTATGGAATGGGATGAGCGGGATTTGAACCCACGACATTGTGCGTTACCGCACAACGACACCAGGACAGCCATACCACTAGACCATCCTCGCCCCAGACGACAAGACAAGCTTTCTCTTTTCCATCGGTCACACTCTTCTACCGGGTGGCTTTGCGCGAACTTAATCGGATGGCCTAAGTAGAGAGGGAGCGATACATCGCTAAGCGCCGTCAGGGTAACCCTTCATATGGCCATTGTGATCATCGGTCGCATTCGCTTACAAGGACTGAACCAGTAATTAGGTAACCTTGCACGGTCGGGGAAAACTCGCTTACGCTACAAAACCCGCGACCAACCGGTAATTCGTGGTATGGAATGGGACGAGTGGGATTTGAACCCACGACATTGCACGTTACCGCACAACGACACCAGGACAGCCATACCACTAGACCATCCTCGCCCGACGACAAGACAAGAATAACCGTGCGCTTATATATCCCATCCTTCACCTGAGCTGACAAAGAGATGACAAAGGAAATAGAAATACAAAGAACTAAGACCCATTCCAGACCATCTCCTGATTCCTAATCTCCGAAACTTGTAGAAGAGTCTGGAAAGGACAGGACAGGATTAGTACTCAATTTGACTATGATCGCCTACCACACTCTCAGGCCTCACTCCCGATTTGTGATAGTCTCTCACGATACGAGTCCGATCGCCCGATTATGACCTCATAGCTGACTAGGCCAATGTCGCGTCATGCTGACAACCGATCACGTGCCCATGGGGCTGACTTCCTGCGCTTAGTTAAGGCTAATAGCAAAGCCACACTATGCCATATCATGCCACAAGGTTATATGACAGAGGATCGTCTCCAGAGCGCTTAATACAATGGTGAAGGGTGAAGACGGCATACTCACATGTTAACAATCTAAGCATAACTTCTTTCATAGCGCATCGTCGAGGTACCTTGATGCTGACCACTACCGGTGTTCATAACACTACACCCCTTCTAAGGCGCATAGTCCCCATACGCATAGGAGTTAGCTTTATGTCGATTCTCCTTTCCCTCTGAGAGCAACCGAGGTGAAAGGATAGTTTCCTATAGCCTGTAGGGGGAGGTCATCCCAACTCAATGGAGCTTAAAGGGGACTCAGGACCGTGTGAAGGACACAAAGGTGTCGCCCCGCTGTATTCAAGGGAAACCAAGTGTGGAGGAAGGAGCAACTATACATACCTCAATTCCTCCGTCTTCGCTTGCGTGGTGGAGCCTCCTCTGACTCAGTGGCTTGGTGCTCAGCCTCCTGATGGGTCTGTCAAAAGGTCAAGAGAGCATCGATGGGTTCGCCGTTTACTAGCAGGGACTCCAAGGGTTCCCAACTCCCCTCATCCTGAGAGTATCCTTCCCACAACACCAAGTATTCTACCCGCTTAGTTTTCCGATTGTTCCGAACTTTGGCTATTTTAGAGACAAAAAATTAGTTCTCACCCTCCTCGATCTCAGGGGCAGGAGGAGGATGGACAGGGAACCGATTCAAGATGTGGTAGGGTTCCAACTTGGAGACATGGAAAACAGGGTGGATCTTCCAAGAGAAGGGGAGTTTGAGTTTGTAGGTCCAAGGCCCGATGGGTTTGATTACCTCGAAGGGGCCTACAAACTTGGCATCTAGCTTGCGGGAAGGTCAGGAGGGGTTGATATCATCACGCTTAAGGAGGACACAGTCTCCAGGTTAAGTTGTGGGAAGGCTTGGTGAGACTTGTCGTACCACATAACCATCTTCTTCTGAGCGTCGAAGAGGCGTTACCTGATGGTAGTCCATTCTCGAGTAAGAGCCTCACTTCCCCGGTAAGCGGAAACTATTTGGACAGCGTCAAGTGAAGGATGATATCCAAAATTGGCAAAGAAAGGGGATACCCCAGTGGAGGACGACTTAGCGTTGTTGTACATGAATTCTGCTAGGGCGAGAAAGAAAACCCAATCTGACTGCTCAAAGTTGACATATGCGCGGAGGTAGGCTTCCAGGACCTGATTGAGGCGTTCCATCTATCTGTCAGTTTGGGGGTGAGCAGCAGTGCTCTTGGACAACTTAACCCCTAGCTAATCCATGATATGACCCTAGAATGATTTGAACTTGGGGTCATAATCAGAGACAATGTTGGCCGGGAGGCCATGATATCTCTAGATCTTGCGGACGAAGACATTGGCCAGGTGCCTGCAGTCGACATTAGGACCAAGAGGGATAAAGTGCGCCATCTTGGAAAAACGGTCCACGATTACCCATACTTAGGTGAAGCCATCAGAAGGAGGAAGGTCCATCACAAAGTCCATGGAGATCGATTCCCACAGCCTGTAGGGTATTTCCAATAGAAGCAATTGCCTGTAGGCCTTGTGTTAGCGGGCTTTATTCCGTTGGCACTGGTCGCATGCAGAAATATACTCAGCTATATCCTGCTATCGGTGTAGCTAGTAGAAGTCTCTATCAATAAGATCAAAGGTCTTATCTTAGCCTAAGTAGCCTGCTGTGGGGTGATCATACCTGGACTTGAGAACCTCAGTGCGAAGAGATGGGGGTACATACCACAAACCATTCCACATTGGAAGGCCATTATGAACACTGTAGGGTTCCTGTGGCGAGCTTAGAATGCTTTAGCATTCAGGGTCAGTAGCAATGGCTTCCCTCAAGGCTTGGTAAAAGGAAGGATTGAGCGAGGTATAACTTTTCTCAATCGCAGCAATATACTATCCTTTCTTGAGGAAGAGAAGACCGAGCTCCAGTACCCCCTCCGTAGGGACGTGGTCCCCACATCTGCTCAAGGCATCAGCCACGTCATTGGACTTACCTGGCTGATATACTACCTGGAAATCGATGGTGCCCAATTCCTCCATCCACAGGGCCTGTCTCCTAGAGAGGAGCTTAGTGGTTGTAAAGTACTCCAGGTTCTTATGGTCTATTATCACCAGCACCGGATGAGCCATTCCCTCACACCAATATCTCCATTGCATGTAAAGATAGTCGAATACTACAAGCATTTCCTTGTCGTAGATCTTGTAATTCCACTCTGCTGATTCAAGTTTGCGAGAGTGCAAGGCCAGAGGGCAAATAGAGCTATCAGGAAACCGGTGCGACAGCACGCCTCCAAGGGCAAAGTCACTAGCATCGGTTTCGGCTTGAAGGGGGACGCGAGAATCGTGGTGGACAAGGATGGGCACAGAGGTGAAGAGGGCCTTAAGGGTCTCAAAGGCAGATTGCTGCAGAGGCCCCCAGGTCCAGGGCTGGTCTTAGTTGGTGAGGTTTGTCAGGGGCATCGCGATCTTCGAAAATCCTTGGATGAAGACCCGATAAAAGTTGGCGAGGCCTAGAAACGAACGGATATCTCAAACCGTGGTGGGAGTCAGCCAGTCTCAGATGGCTTGGATCCTATCCTCCGAAATGCTAATGCCCTTATCGGAGATGATGAACCCAAGGAATTCCACCTCTTGGACCACCCAGACGCACTTGGCCAGCTTGAGTGCCAGTTTGTGGTGGTCAAGGCGCTTGAGGATTTCTTGCACAAGGCAGTCATGTTCTTCCTTGGTCGTGGCGTAGATCAGGATGTCATCCTAATAGATGAGGACACCCAGATCGAGGAGGTCATGAAAGATCATGTTCATCATTTCCTGGAAGACAGCAGGGGCATTGTAGAGACCAAATGGCATCACCAAATACTCGTACTGGCCATAATGAGTGCGAAAGGATATTTTCCACTCATCACCCTCAGCAATGCGAATGAGGTTATAGCCGTTCTTGAGGTTGAGCTTGGTGAACCACTGAGCATTGCCAATCCAGTCTCGGAGTTCACCCATAAGGGGTAGAGGATAGCAGTTTTAAATAACAATCTTATTCAAACCCCGGTAGTCGACACAAAGGCAGAGGGAACCATCAGCCTTCTTCACGAACAAGATAGGAGCACCCACGGGAGACTTAGAGGGCCTAATCTTTCCCTCCTTCATCATACGATCAAGGTACTCACGCAGGGCCTGGAGCTCAGTCTCGGATAGATGGTAAAGCAGGCCCCAGGGAGGAGTTGCTCCTTCCTTCAAATCGATTTTGCAATCCCATTCCCGATAGGGAGGGAGCGAAGAGGCTAGGCATTCGGAGAAGATAGCAGGATAGATTTGTTCATACTTGTCACCTTCAGAGGTCGAGGAGATGGAAGACCGCATGAAAAGCTTGGCAAAACTACCCACTAGAGCTCGTGTCATTGCGGTACACCAGCGATAGACAACTCCGTCATTGACTGGGGTATCAACCCACCCTAACAGTCCACCACCGACAGCTTCAGAGTTGGCGTAGAAGTCGTCATCCTTGATCAATTCAAATGCCGAGGCTATCTGGACATTTGGCGTCACAAAATGGTTATTGCATTTGGAGGAGGGAAATCCCATGAGAACAGCCTGGTCATAATCGACCTGTGGTTCATGATCTTGGAACCACTTAACAGGAAGATATATATCCACGTCTAGAGGCATAGGGCCAACGTCAAAGTCAATGAGTTCGCGATAGTTAAGGACCTGCATTTGGAGCTTCGGCATGTAGTACCACTCTTGCCAGCAGGAACCATCATAGGCGAAGACGTTGACTGCCTGGGACTGCTTCTTCTTAGGGACAGGGAGGTGATCCGAGATATAGGCACCGGTCGCTCCGTTGTCCAGTTTGGCTGTAGCTGTAATCACGTGTACTTGGGGACCCTCAACAGAATGAGTTTTCCAGCGCAAGGTGACTGGAACCGTGATACACCTGCCCTAGGGTGGGCCTTCTTTGGAGGAAACTATGGTTGACATTATGGCGGTAGCGAATATGTTCCCTGATCTCTCCCAGGAAACTCGTGGCCGGAGCTCGCTATACGTCTTGTCTATAAGGAGGTTGTTTCAAAACAGTGGGAGTTGGAAGTGCGTTGCGGCGAAACTAATAACTTGGGGTTGCAGTAAAGAGTGGTGGTCTGCTATACGGCCAGCGCATTTCGACCCAGAACGGGTCCCCCTCAGGCAGAACTTGCAAAGAAAGGAAAAAAAAACAACCTCTAGCCAACGCCTCTATGAAAAGAAGGAAAATAATACATGAGGGTATCATAACAGTCATAAGAAACATTAGGTTATAACACATCACTCATAGGTATCATTGATTACATTAGCCTCAATGCTGGCAGGCCCACCCACCGAGAATGCAACAATGGTTGCAAACACCAGCTCCTTAGTACAAGAAAGGCACAAAGGAAATTTCAAACAATGGTCTTGAAGGAAATTTCATGCAACAAATTCAATGCTTCAATCCAACTGGGACTTAAAGGAAATAGAGAACAAAGGAAAATGGGAGAGGTAGCGGGGGATGCCACAAGGAAAAAGGGGCACTTACACCATGGGGACATCATCCCCATCCTTCCAGATGTCCAGGAGATCGACCACTCATGCTGCAGAGGTCTTTTGCTACTTGGATGAGGAAGAGTTCCCGTCGTCATCCACCTTGCACTTGGTTGAGGTTAACGCGATTTTGATGGCAGAGATCGAGAACTTCCTCATGGAGTAACAGTCCTTAATACTGTGCTGTTTAGACAGGCAGCATAGACAGGCCTTATTTTTCTTGGCCCACTCCTTCTCTTCCTCTGTGAGTTGAGGAAGCTTCCCTTTGTCCTGGGAAGAGGACCCTGAGGGACGGTTGTCCTAGGTCTTTTTTAGCTTGTTGGAAGGAGCAGCCTGGCTGGAGGTCTGCTTGGTCGATTATCCCTTGTGGGACTCCTGGATAGCCACCTAGGCATCCTCTATTACAAGGCCCACTTGCACAACATGAGAGAGCCACTCAGCTACAGGGGTTTCGTGTGTGGTTTGGGCTGCCATCGCCAGGCAGAGATCTTCCTTCAGGCCCCTCTCAACCCAGAACTTGAAGGTCTCTTGGTCGCCTTGGATGACCTGGTTGAGAGCCTCTATGTGGGTGAGGTAGGAGAGGATGCCCTTAGTCTATTTAGCATTGATCATCTCTCTCATAGCCTGGGGCTTGGTAGCAAAGGCTCCAAAGTAAGTCTTTATGGCCTTGGTGAAGTCGTCCCAAATGGTGGTCTGCTGGGTCCACCGGTGAGAGTTGGCTTGCCACCAGATCTGTACAGTACCTGTCATGTACGTGGACACGAACCTGGTCTTGATCAAGTCATGGGGGAAGGCATGGTATTGGAGGGCAAAGTAGTTCTCATATTGCTCGATGAACTTCCTCATGTCCTCTGCCTTTCCTGAGAACCTGTCCAGATCAGCCAGCTTGGGACCCTCAAAAGAGGCAGACAGGACGAGAGGTAGAGCGGGAGTGCTGCAATTTGAGGAAGGCACTAGTGGGGCAGTTTCTCCAAGAACTTCCTGCATTATCCACTGGACGTCACTCTCATTGAGCGGACGAGGAGAGGTCGGGCGGGGAGGAGGTATAAAGGAAGCAAAGGAGGTTTCCCTGTGCCTCCGGGATAGTCCTATAATGGTAGAACAAGGTGCAGGGGGAGGAGGAGGAGTAGGGGAGATAGGCCTGGAAGGTGGCTGAAAGGAAGGCAAGCTATGGCGGAGACCCCTCGGATAAGGAGGAGGAGCAGAAACATGTGTGGTGTCAACGTCCAAGTCTATTACCTCATCCGGGTTGCAGGATACCGGAGGGGAGACGATTGACCTATATTGCTCCTTGTACTGATAGTACAGGTCCTTCCACAACCTGGCATTATCATTGGCCTTCATCAGATCTTCCCTGAGCTTGACCACATCTTCCTTCCTCAGGGTAGACCGGGCAGACAGGGCTTCGTTCTCAGCCCTTAACCGAAGGATCTCATCCTTCGCCTTGCTAAGTCTAGCTTGGAGAGGGACCTCACCCTACTCTAAGACTTCTACTCTGGCTTTTGCTTCAGCCAGACTCACCGTCAGAGTGGCGATTTGCTCATTTGGAGAGGCCAGCAGATGTAGAGCCTGGTCTGCCAACTGCTGGCGAAGGTCGGCCAACTTCTTGTTTAAGTCCAAGACCACATCCTGGTAGGCCTTGTTCAAGGTATTGGTGTAGTCTGACTCTCTCTGAGTAAAGGACTCTCGCTCCTTCAGGATCTGCTCAACAGCAGACAGGAGCAGGTAGGTCATGGTGGGGGAAAAGGCCATGGACAACTTAGGGAGGGGCTTGTAGATGGTCCTGTGAAGGATAATGGTGGCATGGACAATTGAGGCCACATTATCCCTTTGTTTCTGGAACTCCTCCTCAGTGTCCTGAAGAGCTCATCAGAAGGGCTCTTACCCCAGAAAATGCTGAGCCTTGTGCAAGGCCTGCACTGTGGCCACATAATTGTCAGTGACTAGTTTTTGGTGCTTGTTGGCATAGGCTAACTCGACGGTGGTAAGTATGATGGTGGCCTCCTCATGTATAGACATATTAGAGGCCGAGGAATGGGTGGTCCGAACTGTTTAGGCCAAAGGGTTGGTGAGCTGATTGCCCACGATGAGTGCAAGGGAGGATGCATCTGGCATCAGAACGTCGGAAGAGGAAGAAGCTATCTTCTTTAAAGAATATAGTGTGACGGATGACCCTATATAGTTCGTATATAACTCAGTAAAGATACCTCAGGTACGCTTCATAAACACTACTGAGTAAACTCAGATATCTCAGCTAAACGAAAGCTCAACTGGAAGATATCGTTCCTACGACGAACGGGGTGGACTTTCAGTGTTGAAGACAAGTAAAGACGAATATATTCTTTAAGGCTCGAAGATAACTCAAAGGCTTTCACAATGGTGATCGCTGAGAAGACAAGTAGCTATGTACTAAAGAAGGAAGGAAGGAAAGATGACAAGACAAGGAAACTCTTTTCCCTCGGTCACACTCTTTTACCGGACGGCTTTGCGCGAACTTAATCGGATGGCCTAAGTAGAGAGGGAGTGATACATCGCTAAGCGCCATCAGGGTAACCCTTCATATGGCCATTGTGATCATCGGTCGCATTCGCTTACAGGGACTGAACCAGTAATTAGGCAACCCTGCACTATCAGGGAAAACTTGCTTACGCTACAAAACCCACGACCGACCGGTAATTCGTGGTATGGAATAGGACGAGCAGGATTTGAACCTACGACATTATATATTACCGTACAACGACACCAGGACAGCCATACCACTAGACCATCCTCGCCCCAGATGATAAGACAAGAATAACCGTGTACTTATATATCCCATCCTTCACCCGAGCTAACAAAAAGATGACAAAGGAAATAGAAACACAAAGAACTAAGATCCTTTCTAGACCATCTCCTGATTCTTAATCCCCGAAACCTATAGAAGAGTCTGGAAAGGACAGGATGGGATTAGTACTCAATTTGACTATGATCACCTACCACACTCTCGGGCCTCACTCCCGATTTGTGATAGTCTCTCACGATATGAGTCCGATCGCCCAATCATGACCTCATAGCTAACTAGGCCAATGTCGCGTCATGCCAACAGCTGATCACGTGCCCGTGGGGCTGACTTCCTACGCTTAGTTAAGGCTAACAGCAAAGCTACACCATGCCATGTCACGCCACAAGGTCATGTGACAGAGGATCGTCTCCAGAGCGCTTAACACAATGGTGAAGGGTGAAGACGGCATACTCACATGTTAACAATCTAAGCATAACTTCTATCATAGCGCATCGTCGAGGTACCTTGACGCTGACTTATCTTGTCCTCCCCTTGACGCTGACCACTACCGGTGTTCATAACAGCTAACCCCAAAGGTTCCTGAGTGGGAAGCAACTGTAAAAACTACTTACCTATTTCTAATGGTTGCTTAGCTGACTGACCCCCTATGATAGATCACCCTATATGAATGTATATGTCTCAGTAAAGATACCTCAGGTATGCTTCGCAAACATTACTGAGTGAATGTAGATATATTAGCTAAAGGAAAGCTCAACTGGAAGGATATCTTTCCTATGAGTTCAGGGTGAACTTCGATAGAAGTATAGAAACACGAATATATTCTTTAAGGGTTAAAGATAACTCTTAAAGGCTTTCACAATGGTGATTGCAAGAGAAGACAAGTAGCTATATACTAAAGAAGGAAGGAAGGAAAAGACAGATAACTACAAGAGATGCACACTTAAATACAACTTCCTTTATCCAAGATAACAAAGAGATGACAAATAAAATAAAAACACAGAGAACCATTTCACAATCTAGACCATCCTTTAATTCCTAATTGCTGAAACCTATAGCAGAGTCTGGAAAGGACAGGCCATAATTAGTACTCGATGTAACTATGATCACCTATTACCCTCTTAGGCCTTACTCCCAATTTGTGATAGTTTCTCTCAATATGAGTCCGATGACCTGGTCATAACCTCATGGCTAACTAGGCCAATGTCATATCATGCTGATAGCTGATTATGTAGTAACTATAGGGCTGACTTCTTGTACTTAATCAGAGCTAATGGCAAAGCCACACTATGCCACACCACACTACAACGTAATTTGACAGAGGATCATCTCTAGAGCACTTAACACAGTGGTGAAGGAATAGAGATGCCATACTTACATGTTGAAATTCTAGATGTAACCTCCATCATAGTATAGGCCAGGTATATTTATGTTATGAACACCGGTAGTGGTCAGCGTCAAGGTACCTAGACGATGGGCTATGATGGAGGTTATGCTTAGAATATCAACATGTGAGTATGCCGTCTCTAGCCTTCACCATTGTGTTAAGCGCTCTAGAGATGATCCTCTGTCACATGATCTCTGGCGTGGCGTGGCATGGTGTAGCTTTGCCATTAGCCTTGACTAAGCATGGGAAGTCAGCCCCACAGGCACATGATCAGCTATCGGCATCACACAATATTGGCCTAGTCAGCCATGAGGTCATGATCGGGCAATCGGACTTGTATCATGAGAGACTATCACAAATCGGGAGTGAGGCCTGAGAGGGTGATAGGCGATCATAGTCAAATTGAGTACTAATTGCATCCTGTTCTTTCCGGACTCTTCTACAGGTTTTAGCGATTAGGAATCAGGAGATGGTCTAGAACAGGTCTTAGTTCTTTGTGTTTCTATTTCCTTTGTCATCTCTTTGTCAGCTCAGGTAAAGGATGGGATATATAAGCATGTGGTTGTTCTTGTCTTATTGTCTAGGGCAAGGATAGTCTAGTGGTATGGCTGTCCTAGTGGCATTGTGCAGTAACGTGCAATGTCGTAGGTTCAAATCCCGCTCGTCCTATTCCATACCACGAATTACCGGTTGGTCTCGGGTTTTGTGGTGTAAGTGAGTTTTCCCCAACCGTGCAGGGTTACCTAATTACTGGTTCAGTCCCTGTAAGCGTATGCAACCGATGATCACAATGGCCATATGAAGGGTTACCCTAACAGCGCTTAGCGATGTATCGCTTCCTCTCTACTTAGGCCATCCGATTAAGTTCGCGCAAAGCCGTCCGGTAGAAGAGTGTGACCAAGGGAAAAGAGTTTCCTTGTCTTATTGTCTTTCCTTCCTTCCTTGTAATGGATCACCCAATATAGTTCGTATATAACTTGGTAAGGATACCTCAGGCACGCTTCGCAAATGCTACTGAGTAAACTCAGATATCTCAGCTAAATGAAAGCTCAACTGGAAGATATCGTTCCTACGATGAACAGGGTGGACTTCAGATGAGAAGACAAGAAAAGACGAATATATTCTTTAAGGCTCAAAGATAACTCAAAGGCTTTCACAAAGGTGATCGTAGAGAAGACGAGTAGCTATGTGCTAAAGAAGGAAGGAAGGAAAGAAGACAAGACAAGAATAACCGTGCGCTTATATATATAACCTTCACCCGAGCTGACACAAGAGATGATAAAGGAAATAGAAATACAAAGAACTAAGACCCGTTATAGACCATCTCCTGATTCCTAATCGCCGGGACCTGTAGAAGTGTCCAGAGTGGACAGGATGCGATTAGTACTCGATTTGACTATGATCGCCTATCACCCTCTCCGGCCTCACTCCCGATTTGTGATAGTCTCTCACGATACGAGTCCGATCACCTAATCATGACCTCATGGCTGACTAGGCCAATGTCGCGTCATGCCGATAGCCGATCATGTGCCTATGGGGCTGACTCCCCACGCTTAGTCAAGGCTAACGGCAAAGCCACACTATGCTACGCCACGCCACGAGGTCATGTGATAGAGGATCATCTCCAGAGCGCTTAACACAATGGTGAAGGGTAGAGACGGTATACTTACACGTTGACAATCTAAGCGTAACCTCCATTATAGCGCATCGTCCAGGTACCTTGACGCCGACCACTACCAGTGTTCATAACATTCCTTCTTTAGCGATAGCTACTAGTCCTCTTTGCAATCACCATTGTAAAAGCCTTTGAGTTATCTTCGAGCCTTAAAGAATATATCTGTCTTTCTTGTCTTCAACACTTGAAGTCTACCCTATACATCGTAGGAATGATATCTTCCAGTTGAGCTTTCGTTTAGCTGAGATATCTGAGTTTACTCAGTAGTATTTATGAAGCGTGCCTGAGGTATCTTCACCAAGTCATATACGAACCATATAGGGTGATCTGTCACAATTTAGGTTGACCACTACTGGTATTCATAACACCCCTCCTATAAGTGAAGTAAGTATAAGTCAATAGTATATATCTGAAAGAAAAGAATATGGATAGGGATAGCAGAGGATTTCTTTTAATCTAGGGAAAGGTAGGAAAGTAGAGGATTTCTTTTATTCTAGGGAAAGGTAGAAAGGTAGAGGATTTCCTTTAGGTACTCTTTTTCTTTTTTATACTATATCTTAGGATAGTTTTTTCATGCTCTTCATTGAGTGCAAAATGTTCTACCTAGGGTAAAGGATGTAAAATATAAGTTTAGGGGGAATATATAGGCTAAGGTAAGAATAGGCTATATAAAGGTTACCTTGATAGTGCTTTATGAATGAAGGTATATACCTAATGCTCCTATATATATGACTAGTGATAGCTCCTAATTAAGTGAAATGCCCTGTCCATAAAAATAGTGACTGATGGAGAGTACTTTCTGCTAACGTAAGAATGATTAACACTAAGGTAAGAACTATATTAACTATGAATTTATCAGTAGAGGAGAGTATAAGATCTCTATAAGTAACACTTAACTAATTATGGGATAGGGCTGTATATGTTATAAACACCGGTAGTAGTCAGCGTCAAGGTACCTGGACGATGCGCTATGATAGAGGTTATACTTAGATTGTCAACATGTGAGTATGCCGTCTCTACCCTTCACTATTGTATTAAGCGCTCTGGAGACGATCCTCTGTCACATGATCTTGTGGCGTGGCGTAGCATGGTGTGGCTTTGCCATTAGCCTTGACTAAGCGTGGGAAGTCAGCCCCACGGGCACATGATCGGCTATCGGCATGATGCGACATTGGCCTAGTCAGCCATGAGGTCATGTTCGGGCGATCGGACTCGTATCACGAGAGACTATCACAAATCCGGAGTAAGGCCCGAGAGTGTGATAGGCGATCATAGTCAAATCAAGTACTAATTGCGTCCTGTCCTTTCCGGACTCTTCTACAGGCGTCGGCGATTAGGAATCAGGAGATGGTCTAGATGGGTCTTAGTTTCTTTCACGTTCTATTTCCTTTATCATCTCTTTGTCAGCTAAGGTGAAGGATGGGATATATAAGCGCGTGGTTGTTCTTGTCTTCTTGTCTCCCATACCACGAATTACCGGTTGGTCGCGGGTTTTGTAGCGTAAGCGAGTTTTCCCCGACCGTGCAGGGTTGCCTAATTACTGGTTCAGTCCCTGTAAGCGAATGCGACCGATGATCACAATGGCCGTATGAAGGGTTACCCTGACAGCGCTTAGCGAAGTATCGCTCCACCTCTAATTAGGCCATCCGATTAAGTTCGCGCAAAGCCGCCCAGTAGATGAGTGTGACCGATGGAAAAGAGAAAGCTTGTCTTCTTGTCGGGGCGAGGATGGTCTAGTGGTATGGCTGTCCTGGTGTCGTTGTGCGGTAACGCGCAATGTCGTAGGTTCAAATCCCACTCGTCCCATTCCATACCACGAATTACCGGTTGGTCGCGGGTTTTGTAGCGTAAGCAAGTTTTCCCCGACCATGCAAGGTTGCCTAATTACTGGTTCAGTCCTTGTAAGCGAATGCGACCGATGATCACAATGGCCGTATGAAGGGTTACCCTGATGGCGCTTAGCGATGTATCGCTCCCTCTCTAGTTAGGCCATCTGATTAAGTTCGTGCAAAGCCATCCGCTAGAAGAGTGTGACCGATGGAAAAGAGTTTCCTTGTCTTCTTGTCTTTCCCTCCTTCCTTCTTTAGCATATAGCTACCTTGTCTTCTCTGCGAGTACCATTGTACGAGCCTTTTGAGTTATCTTCGAGCCTTAAAGAATATATTCGTCTTTCTTGCCTTCTACATTAGAAGTCCGCCCTGTTCGTCATAGGAATGATATCTTCCAGTTGAGCTTTCGTTTAGCCGAGATATCTCAGTTTACTCAGTAGCGTTTGCAAAGCGTGCCTGAGGTATCTTTACCGAGTTATATATGAACCATATAGGGTGATCCGTCTCAGTATAAAGGTTACCCTAATAGCGCTTAGTAAATGAAGGTATATACCTGATGCTCCTATAATATGTGACTATGTCCTTGCTCCTCATTGAGTATAAACACCCTATCTACATTATAAGTGATCAGAATGGGAAGTTAATTACAGCTTATGGGATAGGTCTCTCTAGAAAACAGAGTAGGTTTGAATAGGGAAGGAAGCTTGCTCCATAAGGGTAGGAGGATAAGGGGGAGGTTAGGCTGAAGTTGACTATTACTACATATTGTAATATTTGTTATAGTGTTAGGGTTTTCGAAATTTAGTAACCTAGTGTATTATAATAGAGAAGCTTAGATTATTCTTAGGTGTAACCTCTATATGTATCTTTTGTATCCTGTAACCTACTCTTTGCTCCCTCTAACCTATAATAACCTATGTATATATAAAGCTCTAGAATTTCTGGCATTTTTATACATAGATTAACCTATAGTTTTTATATTTAGTTCTATAATATTAACATCTAAATTTTATCATACTATAACCTACCTGCTTAATAGGTATCCTGATTAGGATGTGGTATGCTTTCTTAAGGGAAGTATTCAAATAAAGTATAATCTCTACCTCCCCCCCCAGTCCAATCTTGCTTGCCCTGAGATTTAAACCGTCTTCCTCCTAATTATGAAGGTTTCACATGGGTTTTTAAACTTTGTGGACCCCTGCACATTAGCCATTTTAATTGCTGAGTTAACTTTTTTTTCTACAAGGTTTTGTAAAAGTTTTTTTTTTTTTTTTCATATAAGCATTTTTGTTTCTAATTATTGCCCTCATTGTTTTTGTGATGCTTCTATCCTTTGTTTCCATGATCGTCTTTGCTATCTTCTTCTATCCCTGCTTCGGCCAATCGTATCCTCTACTGAAGAGTTCTTGGCCTTTATTTACATTCGAACTTCTGAAGTAGCGTCGAAACTTCGGTTGACCGAGCCCATCTTGGCGACCGTAAACTATATTAAGTTTAGATACAGTCAGTTACTATGACAACGAACTGCAGAAGTTCATGCGAAACCTATTACGAAACTCCGAGATCACAACACCTCCAATCTCGTCCTGTACCTGCACGTCGTAGCTTCCATACATTTTTCCTATGGTCTCTGCCGTCCTGCTGGACACTCCTACGGTCCACAGCCCTTAGGCTACCTAAACCTATTCGGTCCATTCACTCCGCTGGGCGGCAAGACTTTAATATATGTGTGCTTACTAGTACATGTGTGTCGGAAGGAAATTTAAATTGAATTACTAGATCCATCTGGAAATTTACAGTATCAACTCCGCGCCTACCACAACCGTGAATGTGATACTAAGTAGATGATACCCGCCGAAAGAGAGCGCATGCTTCGATACAATTAATTGCACTTTAGAATTAGCAACTTGCTTGACTGGTCTTTGTTTTTAATAGCGTGTTTCCATTTCGGTGTTGATGCTGGATTATAGCGTCCGATTCTAGGGGTTATCGGGAGTAGTGAATCGTCTATCCCCTGGCAATAACTTCCAGATTCATCCGGATTAGGCTTACAATTTCCATTACTGCACTTCCTATTTCCAAAATCTTGCACTTTAAAATACTCAGGAAGCTTATCTCAAATAGGTCGATAAAGTGATACCATGTCCAACTTTATTCATTTGCACCGCTAATATCTCTACTACGCTGAAAATATCAACTTCTTCAGCTTCAACTTCAAGTACCTATATGCAATTACATATATACATTCCTTCCCCTCTATCTTCTTCTCTTCACATTCCTAAACTAAATTACATTCTCCCAGCCCAATACAAATCCAAAGAGAAAAATAAAATATAATAAATAATAAATAATAAATAAAAAATAAAAAATAAAAAATAAAAATTACAGTAAATCTCGAGGATGCAACTCTTCAACTTACACCCACAACCATGACAAAAAAATCCTGCTAGCAAGAAAAGAAAAAAGAAAAAGAAAAAATAAAAGAAAGAAAAAAACTTCTCAACCTTCCGGTACAATGAGAGAACGCAATGGAAAGAGAAGATGAGGAAAATTGTTTGAAAGCTATAATTGACCTCAAAAAGAAATATAAAATAAGAAAACAAACTAAAACGATTGCAACCCATCCCAACACCGCTAAAAAGCACAACACAAAAAGGTAAAATCTTCACACAAAAGAGAAAAGAATAAAAGAAAATAAAAGAAACGCCGCCAAACAACATCGGATTCCAACAGCTCAAAACTGTCCCGCAAAAATATCGCAAACCATCGCTATTGCTGCAACTGTCCCACCTCGCCCTCATCCCCTCCATGCGTACCATAACCTCTCCCACCATCATTGCCTCCGTCCTGACCCTCCCCTCTCCTCCACCACGATCTCAACTTCCACCAACCTCCGGTGGCATCCTGCGACCTCTCCTCCCTCCTGGAACTAACCCGTGGAAACGAATAACTCCCCCTCCTCGACGTCCTAGATCTCCGTCGTCCCTTCCTGAGCAACGCCGTTTCCTCACCTACAGCCTCCTCCTCGTCTCCCAAAATCCCCCTCGGCAACACATTCCCATCATCCCTTAGCTCTTCCCATATCTCCTCTGCTTCAGATAACGCGCGCCGGCGGTGTCGGGTTGCGAGGAGGAGCTTATCGTCTTCGGCTCCGAGGGGAGTGGTGGCAGTGGTTGCACCGCCGGTAATAAGCGGTGAGGTTTCAGTAGAGTAGTCTGACGGTGGAGCTTCGCCATCATCGGAGGGAGAGATTTCCGAGTCGGAGTCGATGAAGCCCATACCGGGGGCTAGGGCGCTGGGTGTTCTTGGAGGAGCGGTGGGTTCGTTGTTGAGGCGCCAGGAGAGTGCTAGGACTCCGGAAAGGAGGATGACGGTGCCTAGGGCAATCTTTATGGGGTCCATGTCAGCATTTGTTTGTGGTGGATGGGGGATATTAGACGCACAAGGCAGCCATGGAGGACAGATAATCTAGAGGCCTGTCTATAGTACAATAGTCCGTCTAAAATGGCAATAATGTTGTACACACAAAAAACCAGGGGATATAGCACGCTCGTCGAGCACAACTTGAGCCCACGGTGGAGATAATACAGCTGCGTAAGAGCCAAGACCACCAGCCCAACAAGAATCATCCAGGACTGCCAACGATTAAACTGGTTAACCCTATCCACCGCCGTTCTTACCAAAAGCTCGACAGCAGATTTGGCGAGTAACAAACAGTGCGCCGACAATATCCCGCTGTACACATACCTCCCCGTCAGCATTTCCCTTCCCCAATACTTCGGAAAACCAAAATACCTAATACTGCCATATGCCACACCTCTAACCATCCGCATCCTTGCGGTATGTTTCATCCTGGGCCTCAACACCGAGCTCGCCCTCACACCCACCAGTATCACCCCCACCAAAAGGATCTGCCCCCCCATCCACACCAAAAACGTCTTTTTCCCCAGCAGAATCAACAGTTCATCCAAGGAATGCGCGGGCTCCTTCATGGCGCCGAAGGCGGCGATTAACGCCGCCCCGATACACACCAGTATCGTCCCAATGAGCGAAAACCGAGTAAACGGCTCCCCGAGTATCAGTGTTGCGCATATGGAATTAAAGACCAAGCCGGAAGCCTGCAACGGGGAGAGGATGACTAGGGGTAGCGTCGTGATCTGTATGCTGGAACCGAGAATATTGGAGACTATGAACAGCAACATCCCGATCTAATACCATTCGCATTATTATCAGCTTCTTTCACAGCCCCATATCTCAGATCTCAAACTCCCATTGAAGCAGAGTGAAATAGAACGGAATAGAATGAGGGTAGTAAGAAGGTGGATAGACAATGTACCTGCCACCTCCTCCGCCGATGCGGAGGCCGCGGATTGATGTGTGGGGGCCTGCCATCTTCCAACAAATGCGACTTCCGCTGAAGTGTTAGACCCAGACTCTGCACGCTGGTCGAAACTATTCCCACGCAGACACCTATTCCGATTTGAGCGCCGGGGGAGATGTCACCGAGACCACCCATGAAGCACCTTTTTTTTCTTTTCCTCTTCTCCTTGTTCTTGTTTCTTTTATATGCCAACGCTCCTAGAGAAAAGGGGATTCCTCGGGGAAGAGAGGGAGGAGTTAGGGGTGTTCAATATGTAATAGCAGTTGCGTTGCGTGTGTTTCCAGAGGGCGGGGGTATGAGCAAAGGACAGTGCAATAATATTCAAAGGTACATATTTCGGCGGAAACGAAACGCTCGGCGGGAGGATTTGGGGGGCAAGCGAGGAGCGGCTCCGAATGGGACGGAGTGCTTCGCGGGTATTATTGGGAGGGCGAGCTGGACGTGAGCGAGTTCGGATGCAGTTGCAGCAGTTGCAGCAGTAGCAGCAGTAGCAGCAGTAGCAGAGAATGGTAAGTACGATGTAATGTACAGTACTAGTGAAGTTTGTAACGTCAAGCAGCCGAGAGTCGCAACGGAGAGCAGGCGGTATTGGAGGATCAAGACAAATAAGGCAATGGTAATTCTTGTTCTACTTTACCACACATCTCGTGGGGCTGGGTTGCAGGGTCGCGGAGTGAAGACGCGGATTGGGGGAACAGTCAGCCAGGACTCAGCTAACAAAACAGCGTGCTTCCTTGGTTCAGGTTGCGTTGTCGGTTATTTATTTACATAAGTTTCCCGTGGCCCTGCCAGCCAACGCTTCCGTCGCGTGAAGGGTCAACTTTATGTACTCGTATGTAGATTTTGCATAGGCGAGTATGTATACGCCTACATATTACAAGCGCCACACACACCCCAATAATGATCCCATCTAAGTATGTATGTATGCTGATATGCGTGTATGCGTTCGGCAGAGGCCATGTTTTCCCGAACTGCACGAATCCGACTCTCCATGGTGCCGTGTATCTTAGATACATTTACATACTGCACCACCTTCTGCTCTTCGTTCAGAGCACTACGTGAGTGGCCACTTATACACTACCGTAGAGGCTAGCTAAAAGAGTGTACTTATTAAGTAAGCGAGCCTTTACATCTAGATACATGTTATCGTCACCCATCCAGGTCTCTCTTGGCGCCCTCATCCGCCCCATTCAAGGTCAAGATCTCCTAGTACACAACCCCCCACCCCCGTTCACCATCGTTACCACTGTTTACACCGCTCACATTTCACGAACCCCACGCAGTCCGCCTTTACTCTCACATCCGCTTTCCAGCAGCGGTGGATACGCCGGAAAATCCTGTATCATTGAATTTGCCCGTTCCGCAAGAAACATCACAGCTCTAACTGTCAGGATGGCCCATGCACTCAGCGATGACCAGGTGATTCCGATCTCTCCGCCTATCACCACTATGTCCAATCCTCATTTCTACATCTCCTCAAACCTCCTTCCATTTTCCCCCTTCTCCAAGCCTCCCTTCTCTAACCCTCCCGTCATCCCTCGCAAAAAACCCCCGCTAATACACACCCAATGCAGGTCACAAAAGAGCTCAAGAAGATGGTAGCCTTCATCAAGCAGGAAGCCGAGGAAAAAGCCCACGAAATCTGCTTCAAAGCCGACGAAGAATTCGCCATCGAAAAGTCGAAGCTCGTGCGCCAAGAGATCTCCTCCATAGACTCGGATTACGACCGCAAATTCAAGCAGGGTGAGCTGTCTCAGCAAATCGCGCGCTCCAACATCACAAATAAAACACGTCTCCAGGTGCTCTCGGCCCGACAATCCCTGCTCGACGACATCTTTGAGAAAGCCCGTGGACGACTCGCTGAGATTTCTCGGGACAAGGGAAAGTACACGGAGATTGTCAAGAATTTGATTCTCGAGGGACTATATGCATTGGGGGAAGACAAGGTTGTTGTTAGGGTGAGGGAGTGTGATAAAGATGTCGTTGGGAAGGTGATCGAGCGCGCGAGTGGGGAGTATAAGGAGAAGATGAAGAAGGAAGTGAAGATCGAGGTGGACGAGAAGAATCATTTACCTGCAGAATCGTGAGCTCTCATTTCTCCCACCCCGAGGATATCAATACTTTACATATAAGACTAAGGGAATAACAGACATGGCGGTGTCTTCATCGCCAACGACAACGGAAAAATCACCATCAACAACACCCTCGAAGAGCGTCTCAAGCTCATCGAATCCAATGCCCTCCCCACTGTCCGCGCAAGCGTTTTCGGAGAGAACCCGAACCGTAAATTTTACGATTAAAGCCCATTTCCTGCATTGCATTATTCCATTTTCCTCACTCTTCCAATCCCCCAGACGTATTTAGATAAGTTTTTTTTTTTTTTTTTTTTTTTTTTTTTCTGT
>JABYPW010000728.1:0-21451 GCA_016880775.1 Phymatotrichopsis omnivora
CGACTTATATGATTTTCCCATTAAGTTATTTTACATCGCATACCCCCGGCGGGGCGTTTACACTCAACCAAGAGCAAGAACATAACCAAAGAGTACACGATGATCCTCCGCCTACTCGTGCCGAAAACCACCGAAAGAAGAAAAGAAAAAGAAGAAAACGCAGACAACTACGTACAAAAGCTGACTGGGGCAAAACAATCGCTAGGTGAACCTTGAAGCAACGAAAGAAAAACCCCCTACGCAGACTACGCGACCGAGCGAAAAATAAAAGAGAAGAGAGAAAGAGAAATGCGCAAACTCCTCCGCACTTTACCAAAGCAGAAAAACACTAGTTACATTGCGAAAGAGAAAGAAAGTAAGGTAGGAGAGGGGAAACTAAACTCCTCCTATGGTGGTGGACTTGTCCTTCCTATTAGACTTGGCAAGTTTGGCCTGGATTAATGTCATGCAAATCGGGTCGTTCGCTTTGTAGGGGCCGGCGCAATTCGCACATCGGAGAACAGTGTTCTCGCAGGCGAAGCCTTTCGGCTGCTTACAGTCAGCGACACCGCAGGTATGTTCAGAAATGGTGTAGGGGCTGGTGCAAAGTCGGCAGCAGGGAGGTGATTGACAGTTCTGGACGGGGTGTCCGAACTTCGAGCATAGGGAGCATTGGGTATCGGCGCCGAAGGGGATGTACTTGACAGTGCGACGGGTTTTGTTGTCAATGGTGAGGCCCTTAAGGATACGGGCCTCATTGTTGTTGTCGATAACAGTGATCACCAGGGAGCCGTGATTCTGTTTGTTGATTTTTGCGCTGGATGTCAGCCAGCGCGGGGTCATCGCGAGAGTGACACCGGAGTTGTAGCTTTCGATCTCTTGACGGAGTTGAGACATCTGTCCTACGGTGTTGAGGTCAGTGGCAGTGGGGATGGCATGGACAATATACTTCTTCCATGTGTGGTTGCGGTTGATTCCTTTGACTTCCGCAAACTCGCTAACAGCTTTGGTGATGACGGTACGGTAGGAAAGGACGGCGGCAGCGGTAACGGTCTCCATGGTAGTGAGGACGAGTGTGGTGGGGTTGTTATTTCGGCATCGTTGGATGCGCAGAAAAGAGGGAGCTTTGGCTTTGTCCAGGGCCGAATTGACACGGTCGCAGATTTGGATGTGGGCGTCTTCGCCGAAGGCCGATGGTTCTTTGATGTCAACAATAATTTCTCGGTCGCAGCGGGTGGGATAGTGTGGGAGTGGAAGCGGGGTGGTTGGGAGCAGGTCCTTCTGGGTGACCTAGCCACTCTTCTTCTTTTGCTTTTTAGAAACGACTTGAGCCCAAGTCTGAGCGTCTTGGGCTTGCTGTGGAGTGGGGAGGGAGGTGGAGGTGGTGGCGATCGAGCGAAGTTTCCTGAGATCTTTCGCAGTCGCTTTTTGTTGTTTTTGAATGTCCTTGAGGGATTCGAGGACTTCAGGTGGGGTTGGCGGGGCCTCAGAGATGGGCGCTGGGGTCTCAGTTGTGGGCGGGGGCGGTCGCGACTCCAGGGTGGCGACTCGGTTAGCGAGGTCCGTCTGGGTTTTAGCAATAGTGGTGAGGGTCGACTGGATAGAAACCAGTGACTGTTGAATGGCGGGAAGGTCTCTTGCAAAGAAGGCGATGAACTTAGAGTTGTTGTAGGCAGAGATAGCCTCTCTATTGTCTGGAACGCTTCCTTGGAATATACCTCCGTAGCTGAAGTTGCTGGCCAGAAGTGTACCAAAGTCAGATGTAGCGAGGTCGATCTGGACTTTTTTGAGGGCTTCAACCTGTGGAATAGCTTCAGCGGGGAAGCTGGCGGGGTCACGGTCTTGGGGGAAGAGGGCGTTAGGGGTGGCGGGGGTTGCGACGTTGCGACATCGCTTAAAGGTTGACGACTTGAAATTTCGAATACGTTGTAATTTCAAAAAGTAGAAGTAAGAAGGTCGAGAGTCCTATATATAATTCCTGACCAAAGATTGTCCTTAAATACTTTTCCATCCAAAGAAATGAGTCATCAATAATATTAGAGATTATATAAGAAACAGAACCTGAAAGAAACCCTTAGAACCTCGATGACTTATTCTAACAAATTCCTATCACTAATCGTAACATTCCTAGGAGTCATAATAGAAATGATTAGTAATGTGATAAGTAATAGACCACTCATCTTAGGTTGATCGTCATCATACGATACAGGCTCGATCAGCTCATAGGTTATACTATTACATTGACTAGACATGCAACTTACCCAAGTTATCCGAACAAGTGTTAGGGTATATATCAGAGGATGATGGATTAGTCAAATCCTGACTCATTATGATAAAGGTAACATTTTCCAATCTTCAGATGTAGAGCCTATTTATGCATGGTCCTTAAACCTATAGGGATAGGGTATACCTACTAAATGTGCTCATTGAATATAACCTATTATTGTGCATAAGCCTTGGTACCATATCTGTAACACCTGCTTCCCCTTGTAGAGTTCAGCTACAATAACCTGGCATTGGCAACTATGAAAGTTATCCCATTCTATGTAAACTACGGATACCATCCACACTTTGCAATAGATATATACCTTATAAGAAGGCCAAATACCCCTGAAAGTGTCAAGCATCTCGCTACCAGACTACAGGAAGCACATGACCTATGAAGGCCAGAAATTGCTTATGTATAACGAAGCCAGAAAGAAGTGGCAGATCAGTCAAGAAAACTGGTACCTGTGATAGAAGTTGGAGTAAAGGTTTAGCTGAATGCTAAGAATCTGCGTACTCTGAGGCTATCTAAGAAACTTGATCATAAAAGACTTGGTCCATTTAAAGTTCTAGCAAGAGTTGGAACTCGCGCTTATAAACTCAATCTTCCTCACTCTATGAAGATCCATCCAGTCTTCCACATCTTACTACTAGAACCAATAAGCAAATATGAACCAGTCCCAGGCCATCAAAATCCTCCACCTCCTCTGATTATCATTGAAGGAGATCAATAGTATGAAGTTGATAGTGTTCTCGACTCTAAATACCTTTGAGGTAGTGCTCTTCACTACCTTATCAAATGGGTCATCTACTTCAAGAGTACATATGAGCCTTCCCAGCACCTCGAGCACTCCTAGGAGCTCATCAATGAGTTCCACCACCGCTTCTACAACAAGCGTAAGTTATGATGGAGATGAGGAAATGACCGAGGTCTCCCTATCTCCCACCATGGTTGTACCTGCTTTCAACCAATATGGATGAATTTATACCTCCTCTGAAGATAGTATAGTAAAGGAGGAATCCCTTGAAGACCCTCCAGCATTTGGTCTTGAAACCATCACAAACCAGAATTGGGCAACAGTCTCACACCAAGAAAAGCCCCGACCTTAGGAGCTACCACTTTACACTCCTTAGCTATTATCTACCTTGAACTAGTATTAGTAGTGATGGGAGGAAGAGGTCTTACCACCTATTTCCCCTATATTACCCCTTGGTTCACTAGTGATCAAAGTAGTCCTAGAAAAACCTTATTGGCAATATGTGCCAATATCAAAAGTATCTGCCAGTCTTAGTGGATACACCCCCACACTATTACTAATAGTTCCTATCAATCCCTGGCTCCTGGAGATCAAGGAGGAGCACTAACATGAGGCACCACTATAGGTAGTTGAAAGGAATTCAACAGCATACCAGTATTGCCCACCAATGCCACTGCATATCCAGCTTGGAAATCTTAGGGAAAGATTGCACTAGATAGTGGAGAATATAAGAGATAACCACCTGATAGAAGGATACTCTTTTCCTTCGGTCACACTCTCTAGCGGGCGGCACTATTTACAAACTTAATCGAATGTCCTAACTAAGAGAGGGAGCGATACATCGCTAAGCACCATCAGGTTAACCCTTTATACGGCCATTGTGATCATCGGTCACATTCGCTTACAAGGACTGAACCAGTAATTAGGCAACCTTGCACGGTGGGGGAAAACTCGCTTACGCTACAAAACCTGCGACCGACCAGAAATTGGTAGTATGGGATGGGACGAGCGGGATTTGAACCCACGACATTGTGCGTTACTGCACAACGACACCTGTACAGCCATACCACTAGACCATCCTCGTCCCACCACCTGATAGAAGAAGTAGTCATAGCTTTTACATGAGTTCCAGCTTAAAGAGGGGGATACTGTGATGAACCGTGGTTATGTACTTTCCTACTTGTTATATTCTCCTTATATTTCCTATTGTCAGTGATGTTGTTTAGAATTCCACATTACAAATCATGAAGTATCACTTAGTCATCTATGGTTACTCATGTTTAGCTGTCTGCCTTGCAGAGGTCATGAGAACAGTATTTAGATTGAATGACATATAAAAGAGGGTCATATGGACAAAACAGGTTTTATAGAGACTGCTGTAAAAGGGAGGCAGTGCTCTTGGCAATTGGTATATAAAGAGTAGGAAATCTACATGGTCTTGTATTTCCTTCCTGTCTTCTTCATCCTAGTTTGTAACCTTTAAACCTCATGTATACTGAAAATTCTCATCATGAACTTTTATATTTCCACTTTTTAGTGATGACAAGTTGCCAACCCTCCATCCCCCTACCTCTGTCTGCCCCTTTTGTCTCTACCCCCCTTCTCCCGAAAAATACTCCCCCCCCCTCCCCTGGAACTATTCAAAGGGTTAAAGTATTTAGACCATTCCAATTCACCCTTGTAACATCCAAGTTCGGTCGCCAACTTAGACATAACACCTCTTCGAACGGTGCCTGCATATGAGCAGATATATAATGTACATGTGCTATCAAGACCTTCAACACATCTGGACTTCTCACTTTCTTTACAAGAGACATTCCCATTATCCGACAGTTACTTGCTTCAATCCGGTTGACCCTCATGACCATCGCCAACACCTAGTCAGACCTCGCTAACTGATTTGATGCCCTAGAGTCACGACCTCCCCCACCTATAACTAAAGCCCCAGCACATATCTCTAAAGCATCATCTACCACCGAAGTCCTTGTGTCTGTCAAGGACATTCAAAAACCACAAAAAGTGACTGCGAAAGATATTAGGAAACTTCGCTCGATTGCCACTACCTCCTCTTCCCTCCCTGCCCTGCAGCAAGCCCAGGATGCTCAAACCTGCATTTGAGTCATTTCTGAAAAGCAGAAGAAGAAAGGTGGCCAGGTCACCTAAAAGGATCTCCTCCCAACCACCCTGTTTCTCCTCCCATAATATCCTACCTGCTGTGACTGAGAAATTATTGTTGATATCAAAGAACCATCGGCCTTCAGTAAGGATACAAATATTCAAATCTGTGACCATGTTAACTAGGCCCTAGGTAAAGCCAAAGCTCATTCTTTCTTATGCATACAGTGATGTTGTAACAACAATACCACCATGCTCGTCTTCACCACCATGGAGACCATTACTGCCACAGCTGTTCTTGCCTACTGACCCACCATCAACAAAGCAGTTGGCAAGTTTTGTGAAGTCAAAGGTATCAACTGCAACTACACATGGAAAAAATATATTGTGCATGGTATTCCTACTGTAACTGACCTCAACACTGTAGGACAGAGGATGTGACTCAGTCAAGAGATCAAAAGTTACAACTCTAGTGTTACCTATATAATGACCCTACACTGGCTGATGTCTAGCACCAAAATCAACAAACAGAATCATGGCTTACTCATGATTACTGTTATCGACAACAACAATGAGGTACACATCCTGAAGGGCTTCATAATCCTTAACAAAACATGGTGCACTGTAAAGTACATTCCTTTCAGTGCCAAGACCCAATACTCCCATTGCTTGAAGTTTGGACATCCTATCCTAAACTATCAGTCCACCCTATGCTACCTTCTCTGCACCAGTCCCTAGACAATCGCTGAGCATACTTGTGGTACTGCTGACTGCAAACAACCCAAGGGCTTCACCTGCGAGAACACCATACTATAATGTGCAAACTGCACTGGCCCTCACAAAGTAAATGATCCAATCTGCATGACCTTAATCTGAGTTAAACTTGATGAGTCTAACAGGAAGGATAAGTCCACCACTATGGGGGGAGTTAAGTTTTCTCCTTTCTTACCTCGCTTTTATTTTTGTACAATAGAACTAGTATTTTTCTACTTCAGTAAAGTGAGGAGGAGTTTTCGCATTTCTCTTTTTCTCTTCTATTTTATTTTTTCATTTAGTTGTGTAGTCTATGTAGGGGGTTTTTCTTTCATTGTATTAAGGTTCGCATAGTGATTGTTTTTGCCCAGTCAGCTTTTGTAGTAGTCATCTACATTTTTCTTTCTTGGCATAAGTATGTAGAGGTTTTCTCTGTATGTTTTAGGGGGAAGGGCTACTGGTCATGTCTCTGTACTTGATTGTATGTAAACACCCTACTGTATTACCTTATGTAGTTGTATCGGGAAAATAAAATATGCTTTCTTTCTTCTTTATGCAGTATCTTAAGTACACACCATAGGAATAAAGAGTTATTCCCATAAACCTTTAGCACATTGTTGTCTCACTCTATGCGCACCTCTTAAGTTATCCAAAGAGTTTTGTATCTTCTTTTATCCTGATTTACACCTAAACACCAATACAGACTGAGAATTAGTTATATCACTGAAGGAGTTATTATTCACATACCACTACCTTATAGCAGGGACTCAGTCAATGCTCTGGTGGGACATGGGGGTATATTATACATACATTGCCTTTTCCTAGTTTTAGCTTCTTAGCTTTGCAAATAGGGAATCATGAACCCCATTACTGACTGGGCAGGAATAATTGGAGGGTAGGTGATTCTGGCCACAATTGACAGATAGGAAAATTATGTAGCAGTATAGTTATGGATCATAGCATGCTTGCAGGTAGTATACATGATCCTTGGCTAAGTGATTTTTGGCACACTAGGGACATATAATCTTTTACTTGCAGACTATCTTCTTGTGGCCAAGAAGTTAGTAATAGTTGCACTAGACATACTCTGTGCATCCCGTTTTTAGTTCAATTCAGCATATGCTTCCAAATAAGCTAACTGTTTTTAGTTTTAGTATGGGGAGGTAGCTGTTAATTTCTACAGCAACTGCAGTGGAGACCAATTTTTTTGTCATATAGCTCCTCTTTGTAACTGAGTATGACTAAACTTCAGCAACTGAAGCCTATTACAATCTGTAAGTACAGGGGGAGCAGCTCCTCTATCACTTCCTATGTTAGGAAGACTGACCAAGGGAGTACATAAATGGCGATATGCTGTATTGTGTGCCTGAATTCAACTGGTCCATGGATGACCCCTGTCAACAATGGGCAATAGTGAAATTACTTTAATTGTGCCCTCTATTAGGCACAATTCTTCTGTGGCTAGGGACAGTGCCCCTGTGAGCACTAGTATTCTATTGTAGTTCATTTTACCAGCAACCTTGGACTGATCCCTGAAGCCAGATTTGGCAAGGAGTTCTGAGAAGTTAGCCGCAATCTGAATGGCTACTTCATCTCCAAGTTGAGAAGGTGGACTGATTGGCTAGTGCAGGATCAGGATTCCTCCAGCTTTAACTGCTAAGGTATAGGGCAACTAGGTCTCCATACTTTTTTTAGAGTCTCACATTTCAGGGTGGGCATAACTTCCTCATATAGATTTTGATCATTTTTTCATAGCCAGGGGCTAATATTACCCAATTTCTGTTTCTTTTTCCTTGCCCTTTCCTAGTGTAGAGGGCTGACCTGATTTTAATTATTGCATAGGCATAGAGGAGGCTATTGCAGTAACTTCTCAAGTTCATTTATACTGCGGCTGATAGGGGCCTGGACGGGAGACTTATTATCAGAGGGTATTCATATCTTTAGTAAGAGACATAACCGATTTTGTGAGCGAGACAATCAGGTGCAGGGCTGGAACTAAGAGTCTTTCATTATTATCAATCCTGAGGAATACTTTTTGTAAGTGGAAGGCATCGAGGGCTTCCTGGTGGAGGGTTTTTTAGTGGGAAAACCTAAATGGTAGCTTTTAGAGACTCTATATCAAAAAACTGTACGGTCGACTCAGAGTTATCCATTTCTGCCTCAAATGAGACTAGTACACCCTGCTCACTCTGAGTAGGGGAAACATTCTAGCTATCACTGCCACATTTCGAATACGAGGGGGAATAGGAACTGTAGAGGGAAGGGTCATAGGGGGCTATCCTAGATGAGCTGCCACATTGACTGCTGTATAAAGAGTGTTGCTATGGCTGGTACTCTAAATAGGGCCAGAGTTTTACCAGCAAGAGGGGAGGAGGGAGTGTATATGCCCTGTAGTCCTCTAAACGCTACAGAATAGCGAGGGAGAGTGGGAGGGTGCTTGTTGGATATCTGATAACTACTTTACTTGCCTTGTATAGTGCTGATATGCCTGCTACATGGAGCTAGGACACCTATCTTTGAGGATTGAAGATTATCCCCTTTTCTCTCTCGAGGATGCTCCATATTTCATGTATCTTGGGAGCAAATGGGGGATGAGTGGGTGAAATCTAGTTGTATAGGTTGAACTTGGGCAGGAGGGTTTCCTCCTTCCCCTCCTGGGGGTGAAGGGTAGGATTGTCTGGCATGTGAAACAGCCTCAACAGGTTGGGCTGGAGTGGAAGAGCATTCTTGTTCCATAACTAAAAGGTAGATTCAGAGATTGTGCGAAGCCTGACCATCACCAGTGCAGGGGATACTCCCCTACTTATTCACAAAGCGCGACCGTGGCCAAGCCTCACGTTACCCATTGTTTGCGCCTCACCTCGGAGTCTTCGTTCGGCCCAGCTTCACTTGCAGCATTCCAGGCTAATCTTGGGCCCGGAACGTTCTGATAAATACTCCGTATTTTCTAAAAGTTACCGCCAGAGTCCCGCGTTCCAGCAAATAAAGACAGAATCTTACCTGGTGCTTCGCCCAGGTCTTTATGTGCTTGGAACGCTTGCATTCACACTACGGCTCTGCCTTCGCGTGGCGCATGTTCCACTCGCTTTAGGCTTTTACGCCCCCAGGTTCACTTCGTTCACGCGGGTCCCCCTTGATTCATAGCTAAATACATGAATAATGATAAATTACAATTCCCCCAATAAACAGCAATCACTCCGCTTCGTTACGTGAGGCTCCGCCCCCTCTTCCCTTTGCTCAACGGGTTCCCCGTCAGAAATAGTAGTATTTCCTGATAATAAATTAGTAACAAATCCCCGGGAAAATACTCCACCAGGTACTCACCTTCAATCATTTCGCAATGCCCCCATTGCTCAATACGGCGTATATGCAATCCACCATCATCGAGTACTTTGCCATCCATAACCCTTCGTATTTACGCACACCATCAAACATTGCACTCATCTTGTGTGACATCTGAAATGCACTGCCGTAGCTCAGCATTTGCCAAATTTCTCCCGTTGTAACAAATCCATACACTTCGCCAACACCATTTCTGTCTCTCATATCTTTCATCGCCAGCATACACTGTTTCATTGCCTGTCCAAATGAAGATTGCTTTGCCTCAGTGACAAGAATAAACGTTTCTTCTTCCACCGAAATGAGATCAATCATAACAAATTCCTCCTCGCCACCTATCTCTGAGTCCACAGAAATGATCTCTTTCTGCCTACGTAAGCGTATGTCACGTCCCGTCTTGCGCTTGAAATCCGAAAGAATAGGACGGAGGATGATGTAGACCAAGTCGTTGATGTTGGCTACGTTGAAGTCCGGATTTGCGCTTGTAGGATAGCCTTCGACTTCAATATACTTCACTATGTTATCATAAACCCTCTTCTTCACTTCATCCCTCCTACTTTCAACAGTTGCCAATGACTTGCATTGCTCCAACATTTTCCCAGCTGCAACAGCTTTATCGCTAAGTGAATCTATCCAGAAGCCTAGTATCTGCGATGCTTCTGGAATAGTGATCTTCGAATACGAAGTAATCCGCTTCGGGACCCGCTTCTTCTCTTCCTGGAGCTTGTGGGTGATATAGGCCTGCGGATCGACCTGCGAGGAAGAGAATCGTCGAGCGATCATATCGTAACTTGGGGGTCTGGAGTGAGGAGCTTGCAGGCTAAGGACATGGCATGAAGTGGTACTGCTGGAGAGAAGAAGGCCGGGTCTGCGAACAGCCTTGACTGCTTGCCGGCTGAGGACCCCGAACATGTTTGTCGATACGATTGTTACTTGCTCGCTCGATGGAACTATTGAGCACTCCCCGGGAAAGTCGTGGTGTTGCTTGAAACAGGACTAAAAAGAGGGGAGAAGATTGTATTGACTATGTAAGAGCAAGCGAAAAGCCTCCTCTTATATACATGTTTCTGAGTGCGCCAAGGTACGCGCGTGAACCCTAAACATGACTTCAATCATTCGCCGACCGACCATCCGCTTATACCCTTAACCCTATCCTAAGCACGTCGTCACTCCCACAACACTAGTGCTCTTCAATACTCTATTCCTACTCAATGCCCCCGCTGGTTGCTGCCTCCACATGCTTCCAGAAAATTTTCGCACCCACTGGTTTTGTCATTATGTCGGCGGTGTTATCTTTAACATTGAAAAGCGTTAGTTCTGCGATTCATATTTTGCACCCCTGTCAAATTTTCAAAAATTACAATATCTTGTTTTTTGAGTTTGTAGAAATAAAATTATCAATTGTTTGGGTGAAAAGTTTGGAGTTTATTCACATCGTCAATGTTCTAATTAAGATCATAATTCATAGGGATAAACCATTATTGATTACATGGTTCTGGATCTGGAAGCTAACCGAATCGATTTAGGACAAGATATGCTCAGAATACATTTACTTTTGAAGATAAAAGATTAAAATACACCCGTCCCTCGTCGAAGTCTAACTTATTTTAAGTTTACCGCCCGGCTATGTTGCAAATTTGTCTTTTTGTAGCCGAAAACACAAATATTGCATGTCAGAATTTTGTACATAACCTTAATCTGTCAATCCAGCCCCGCAAGGGTGGTGAATTTATGTACCCGTAGATGTGTACATGTACATGTACCTGTTTAACGTACTACATGTACCTGTAGTGAAAGGAAAAGTCGTGAATGGGGACTGAAGGATGTTGGTACAATGACAAATTAAATAGTGCCTGCTCTTATTACGTATAAATTGCAAATATATTGCAGTGAAATTGCTTTGTTCTTTGCTGCAGACGTCGCCGATTATTGACGGACTCGATGCGGCCTCGGCTCATCGTACAACTCAAGCACAAAACGACCAAAATGGCTGCGTTGACGTCTACACTCCTGATTTTTTCTCGACCCACCAAACCATGTGTGGAGAAATGCTTGAAGGTGAGTACATGGTGGGGTTTTGTTTGCGGTGACTGACTTATTATTCCGGGAACTGGACGGCGATGGCTGATTGATTTGTTCGGCGAGGAACAAGTATGGATTTTGGATTGTTTGCACTTGTAATTTTTCGGCTGGGCGAGTCATGTAATTTGTTATTCATTGATGTATTCTACTGCATATTAAATTGGGGGACCCGGGGGGCGAAGCCTGTTTCCAAGCACTGTATGGTTCCGGACATCAGAAAGCGACCCTCGCCGCAACCAAAAACCACACCGAATTTCTGTCCACAACACCATCAAACTATAACGCAAATATGCATAAATAAATCCATATAATTATGGAATAGATGATGCTGAACAATTCTATGAAGCTAAATTACTCATAAGTCACTTCGTCGTGGACAAAAGTTGCACTTTTATGACAAATTTTGGGTGAATGAACATGTAATGCTATACTATATTTTGACTAAATGCCAAGACCGAGTGATATATAATGAGAGTTAGTATTACTCCGCTCATCTGGTTTGGCACCTCGCACTGGGAGAATTTTTCAACAAAATTCAACTTTTCGATTCAAAGACGGATACAGCACTGATGGAGTTCGCTCAATGCCTATCGATCGTTCTCTCGGCCGCAATGTGCGCTTTTACGATTCTTCAAAGCCTGGCGTCGCTTGGGCGGACTCATCCAGAATGGGGCGGTCACGGAAGCGAATTTTCTCGACATGATTGGGATCCTACTCATCACGGAGGCTCCTCTACGCGTTCTGGAAAGAACTGCAGGCTATGTCGTAGCGGCAACGAACAACCCGCTGCAACTAGGAGAGTATGATGTTTATTTCGACAGTAGGTGCTCGCTGAGTGGGAGTTTCAATCACTCTCTAACGTTAAAACAGGTCCTATTGGGGTCAGCAATGAGCCATGGATGCATCGCCTCATTACACACAGCATCGCTAAGCGGGAAGATACCTTTCGTGATAGAATCCATGCTCGTGATGGGAAGTGTGTCATCTTAGGCATGGTGAATCGTCGGGCACTATTCAATATGTGGAGTGGTTTTCAAGCGGCTCATATCTTTCCTCTTAAGAATGAAAGCTACTGATCGAGCAGAATTACGGGCGATGGATCAGGGACGTCACTCCTGGGGTTGCAAAAATCAACTCGCCTCAGAATGGCTTTCCCCTTCGTGGGGACATCCACACTGATTTCGATAACTACCTTGTGTCCGTTAACCCTAACATGAGTATTCCCATAGTCTTGAAACTCGCCATTTTCGCTAATTTGTAATAGGGTAACTACAGGATCATCGTATTTGGGCTTGATAATGATGGCATAAATGGTAAAAGTCTGGATCCTGTCTGTCGCGATCCTAAAAATTCACACCGTGTATCCGATCAACTTCTGAGGTGGCATTTCTGCCAATCGGTGCTTGCAAATATGAGAGGTGCTGGAGAACCTATCTTCGAGCACGACTTTCCACCAAGGACAGACATGATGACGGAAATTCGAGAAGGACCGTATGCGCAAGAAAGGTTGGAGATGGAGTTTGCGTCGAGATTGCGAGGGGTTGTCTGAGGAGTTACTTGTTTTGTTAATCAATATTTAATTAGTTATTTATCACATTACTATATTGTAAGGGGAACCACCTGAGCGTAGCGAAGGAGGGAAGTATCCCCCGCACTGGTGATGGTTGGAGCGAAGCATCCACCAGCACATTTACAGAAACACGACGACACTCGGAGCATCTATGAAACGTACGAGTGTACGATTTGAGTACGATGGGTGACGATAATACGAACCAGAAGAAGCGAAAGCCGAAGTGGAGAACTTCATATTCAAACATGACCATTGCACAAACAGAGCAGAGACTAGGTTTCCGGATTGGATCACTCAAAACGATACCGGTTAAAACAATGATTGCAAACACAAGTAAAGCTCTTGGGAAGGATACTCAGGCTATTGAGCAAACGAAAGAGAAGGTGTATGATCGTATAGTTCAACATCTTCAAGTTGAAGTATTCCCGACGGAAGCGGATCCGGATTTTAAAGAAGTCAACATCAATTATTTGGTTCATTCGGCTATCAGTCCAATACTCGCCGATTTTATACGCAGGACCGGACGAGGGAGTGTACAGTTACGGTGTGAAAAAGAGATTGTCTCTAAAGATGGTGAGACAGGAGGCACGGAGGAGTTTGTTGTAGTCGATCTGATTTCGATGGAAGAAGAAAGATTTATCCTCATAATTGAGGCAAAGAGATCTTCTCTGGGGTCGGAGATGAAGCAGGATATGAGAGACAACAACAAGGAAGGCAAGGTTTATGGATTCATTACAACGGAAGACGATTGGCGAATGCTTAGATACGATGGGAGCGAGTTTCTGATGACGGACAAGTTCACGGTTTTGTTTGATACAATGAAGGATAGAAAAGAGAAGGGGATGACGGAGAATTCGGTTCTGGTGGATTGCATATATGCCGCATTGAGCAATGGAGGC
This sequence comes from Phymatotrichopsis omnivora, assembly GCA_016880775.1. Lineage (NCBI taxonomy): Eukaryota > Fungi > Ascomycota > Pezizomycetes > Pezizales > Rhizinaceae > Phymatotrichopsis > Phymatotrichopsis omnivora. The sequence goes on from JABYPW010000728.1 coordinate 13,761, forward strand.
ATTGTTAAGAATGATTGAAGGTGAGTACCTGCCTACAAGGGGAGATGTTTATGGTGACTAATTTATTATTCAGGGATGTTGAATAAGAAGAGAGTTCTTGTTGGTATCGTACACAGAATACAAACAAACTAGAAGGGTAAAAAGAAGAAAAGAAAGAAACACGCCCGTCCGCTCCCTTATATACCCAACTTCCGCGTACGCAGATCACCTCCCTCCGCTCCTCCGCTCTTTCCTAACCTGTCCACACATTCCTAGTCGCCCGATTCGCTCCCCTTTGTTCATGCGCCGGGACGTCCTTTCCAACAAGGGATATTACTATTGTGCACGGGGGACCCCTTGAGCGGAGCAAAAGAGGGGGCGGAGCCTCACGTAGCGGAGCGGAGTGATTGTGGGTTCGAGATGTAATTAGTTAATTGATTTTCCTCTTCTTACTGATGAATAAGGGGGACCCCCGGAGCGGAGTGAGGGAGGGGGAAGAAGTCCTCAAGGAGCGGAGCGATGCGATAGGCGAGGGGCGAGCCACACCGGGGCCAGAGGCGAAGTTGATCCCAGCAACTAAAGACCCAACCATGAAAATAGTATGAATCATAAATCAACTAATAAAAAAAATTAAAACTCCGTAAACACAATTAATACCACACAAAACAAAAAAACATACTAAACAAAATCCTCAACACCTTTCCAAACCTGTCCCCCATCGCTCCCCCCGGACTTATATCCTGAGACGACACCAACGTCTTCGCTAACACCGCACCAACAGCCCTAAGAACTGGATCAACCACAGCCTGCTCAAACTCCAATATCCAATCACAAAAATCAGGACAAATCTTCCGGATTAACCTAAACACAAAACTCCTACAATCATCCGTCCCGATAATATAACGCGGATACATCTCAATCAATCCATTCACTAAATCCAAATTTAGTTCTCAAACATAAACACTCCAGTAGTTCACCATACTTTCACGTATAACCTCCAACAAACTCAATCGAGTCCTCAAAATACGCTACTTCCCACTAGTAAACGGCAAAACTTCCGTCACATCAACAATCCCCTCCTTCTCAACAGAATCCGCAACCTCCATCGCCAAAACAATTTTCTCGCCTTCTCAAACACTAACATCAAACAACACCCCGTGCACCCCCAACACCAAACGTGCCCAACCCAACGCATCAGAACCACGAAACAAACTTACCCTGCTCGCAACCGAACTACCTCCACCAACTCATCGCCCCCAGATCACTACCGCATACCCAGCTTCTAAAAAATCGTAATCAACTATACACTCATCACCAACATCATCCATATTAACAAACTAACCTTCAGAAGCGCCGCCAACTTCACCACCAACTTTCGAAACCATACCATGCACCTGCGACCGAAATTCTTCAACCGAAAATCGCTCCATATCCTCCTATCAATCGTAATCAAAACAAAATGCTGCTCCGTATGTCGACGTACTTCTGTAAATGTTTTGGTGGATTCTTCGCTTCAACCTAAAACAAGGGCGGAGGGGAAAACCCCTGATACTTATAATAATTCAATCGTCAACCGTGACATCCCTAACACTCGAGTTCACCCATCGTAACCGAATACCTTATTAGCTACTCTTATTAACTGGCATCCTTCAACATACGACAACTTCTTCCCCCCTTGTCCAGGTCTCTTCGAAATAAACTCAGGCGCAAGCGAAGGGATTGGTCGAAGCCAGAAGCGTAGACTGGAGACGAAATATCCTCGGCGAATAAAGACCTAGGCGAAGCACCCGGTAAGATTCTGTCTTTATTTGCTGGAACGCGGAACGCTGGCAGTAATTCTCAGATTTTACGGCGTAAAAGTGGGAACGTTCCATCAAATGGCCAGTAGAACGCGAAGTTTTTGTTTGCAAGTTTGTAAAGTATAAGTACATTACATGTGATCATAGAAGGGCCGACTGGTTTGGAAAGCTTTCACATCCACCCACAAGGACTCGATGGAACCAAGATATCCATTCATGTTCCTGTACTAACGTACTTGAGGGAACTCGGACCACGAGTGGTAGTCGGTGAAGCTCCAAAAATAACTTTTAACTAACGATAAGGTGCTAACGCGGGAGTAATGGCCAATGCGTTGGAGACTGTCATTATGTATATTTTTTTTACGCAAGTACTAGTACACTTGGTGGCTGCGCTCTTCGGCGATCTTTGCCTTAACCGACCTCCTCATATGCATGATCCGAGTGCCCTTCAAGTACGTTAACCCATTTATGTAGAAAATATATTAGTGCTAAATAAATATTATCGAAGATTTGTTGCAACTAAAAGAGCATGGTTCCGGACATTGGACCGACCTTCGTGTTCATTTCGTTTCGATTTTGTCTTGGTGATTAGTAAGCGCCAAGCCAATGCCAAGATACATACTTTAGAGTGGAGATATCTAATAAGGGGCGTACATACGGCTTAAGAAAACATAAACGAAAGAAAGAAAAAAAAAAAGATAAACAACAATCCCTGAAAGATACAGAAACTTGTTACATATCCTCAGCTTGCTCATGAATCCTCCTGTGTCCGGTATACCGTTTTGTGACCTTTTCATAATCCTTCGTGCTGTATTGAAATCCCTTGCGATACGCATCCGTCCGCCCTACGCACGGATAACAGAAGAAGAAATAGGTATCAAGGGAAACAGAAGATATAGCCTGTAAAATTTCACGCCTTAATTCCTTGATTGTATAATCGCAATTGTCACTGGTAAACCATTTTGCAGCTCCCCAAAAATGCTCTATCCAATTGGACCCAGCACGAAATTTAGAGTTAGCGTTATCCTGGAGGGAACCAGAGGTATCTGAGTAAAAATCGGAGGAAACTTCGTCTTCGTCGAGGTTGTTCGGGAAGTTATCGGTGGCTGGAAGTGGTGCATGATGTCTATGAATAGTGGAGTGTTTCAGTTTTGCATGGTCTGGAGGCGTTGGATGTTTTTTTTTTTTTTTTGGGTACGGGTGAGTTTGAGCATTTTACTTTTTGGAAAAATAATTGAGGATACAATTGCTGATTATATCTTTTTAGCAATAAAGAATGTCTGTGCATGAATATGTATCTAGCATTGCACGCACAGAGCAAAAAGGTAACCCGCATGAGCGGGATAATACTTAATCTTCATTCTATATCACTCGGTCTTGGCATTTAGTCCAAATATAGTATAGCATTACGTGTTCGTTCACCCAAAATTAGTCATCAAAAGTGCTTTGTCCATGACGAAGTGACTTATGAGCAATTTAGCTTCATAGAATTGTTCAGCATCATCTATTCCATAATTATATGGATTTATTTATGCATATTTGCGTTATAGTTTGATGGTGTTGTGGACAGAAATTCGGTGTGGTTTTTGGTTGCGGCGAGGGTCGCTTTCTGATGTCCGGAACCATACAGTGCTTGGAAACAGGCTTCACCCCCCAGGTCCCCTTATTAAATATGTAGTGGAATACATCGATGAATAACAAATTAAATAACTCGCCCAACTGAAAAATTACAAGTATACCACAAAGTCCATACTTGTTCCTCGCCGAACCATCTGCTTCGTCGAGACATTCATGGCATTTTTGATCAGCACTTGTTGTCGGTGATTCCAGAAGTGAGTTTACTTTCTGAGATTTCACGTTCACGAAGGTGACGGGTAATAGGATGGCTACAAAGTTGTCATGTTTGGTGACGATACGTTAGGGTTGGATGGAAGAGTACTGGATGCTGTGTGTCGAAATCCGAATGATCCACATCGTGTGTCAGACGAGCTTTTGAGATGGCATTTCCGTCAGTCGGTGCTCGCAAATATGAGAGATGCAGGAGAACCCATCTTCGAGCGTGATTTTACACTTGGGTCAGACATGATGGGAGAGATCCGTATAGGGCCATATGCGAAAGAACGGTTGGAAATGGAGTTTTCAGCTAGATTGCGAATCGTTGTCTAAGGAGTTACTTGTTTGCTCATCAATATGTAATTAGTTATTCATTGATTGTGTTATTTTTCTTGGGGGACCCCCTGAGCGTAGGGAAGGAGGGGCCTATGCAAGCTACCTTTGGACACATTTGCGATAACGAGTGAGTAGAAGCCCACAACAAAGTCATCTGCATGTACTATACAGAAGTATTCCACAGAGAAAAAAATAAGCCAATAGTGACTTGATTGCTATTAATCCTAAACCTGGTTCTCGGAATCATTGACTTCTCATTCCTTCCCCCTTTTTTTTGAAAAAAAAAAAAAATCTCCCATGATTTTTTCTTTATAATCCATTGAGTCGATTTTGCGCAAGGATATGCCCAGAATTCAATACTTTCGAAGTCGAAATATTACAATACGTATGCGCCCTCGTACCGGCTGAGGAATTGCCCCGCTGATTGATGCGCTATGATCGTCTCTTCATCTCGCGTAATCGAACTCAAACTTGTTTTGGGTTTACCGTCTGGCTATATTGCCAATTTATCTTTCCGTACCCGAAAACACTAATATTGCATGTCCGAATTTTGCACATAACGTTAATCTGTCAATCCAGCTCCCCGGGGGCGATAAATTTAGACGTCAGATGAAAATCACGGGAATATCACGCGAATATCACGGGAATATCACGGGAATATCACGGGAATATCACGGGAATATCACGGGAATATCACGGGAATATCACGCGAATATCACGCGAATATCACGGGGCATCACGCGGATTTCACCAGATTTTCACATAGAGGTCTAGATTGTTAGACTACAACTTAAGCTAATTAGTTCGCTTGGAGCGACCTCCAAGGAAAAACTAGCGGGAGTTATTTCATGTGACGGAAATGACAAATATTACCTCGACCATGTCCAGGCCTTGTCAACAACTTGATGTTTAATAGTTATGTTTTACGGGCGAGATGCTGAGAGAATGAAAATTGATGGCAAGAGACGTTGAAGTTGCTTCTGAGCTCGATGATTAGTTGACATTATACTGCCTGTGGTTTACCCACCTAATGCGCATCTCTCACTATTAGTATATTAAAAAATGGATTTGTTGTGAATTGGACGCATATAAATAAGAGTGTTTTCGATTAGTCCTTGTTTCTCTAGATTGGCACCGGTCACAAGGCCCTATTCTCTCTACTCTCTTCCGTTTCACTGAAGCTCGCTTTCGAGCAAGACTACTACTGGACATTTACTAGGTAATGGGATCCACATCGCAACAATTCGACGTATTGATATGAAGTGCCAGAATTGCAATGGTCGTCTTGAAAATGAGATACGAGCTGGAATTATTACTTGAATGTTGTTTGTATGGGTATGAAAGATATCGATTCGGATCAAACAATAGATCCAACTTGTCTTTTGCAATTGGGTAGAGTTGAAACCCTCTCATTACATAGTAAAACCTCGCAAGCCCACACCGTTTCCATTTCTCAACTCCCAGGCATCTCTCTTGTCATAACCCCCCTTAAACAAGATAGCTCACCTCCAAGCTACCCATCTAAAAACTAACAAAATAGCAACCCCAGCAGAGCCCGGCAATGCTAGTATTGACCACCTCATGCACCTCGACAAAAACTATTCTCAAGAGTGCCACCGCTGCCACACCCGAACCAGAATCGAAACCACAGTTAACCACCCCACCAGCCGCTATCCCTAGAAATGTTCATCGTGTAACCACATCGTGTGCAAACAATGCTACCTAGTAAAAATATGGACGGTTCCAATTTCGGCTGAACAAAACTCTCCAGCACAATTGGGGCTTCCAATGTATCTGATCCGTTCTTCGCTCGTTTGGAAGTGGCATAATTATGGGAGAAGCTGCAGGCTTGCTCATGAGTTTAGGTTAGAATTGCTGCCGGTGGTGGAGAAAAAGGAGAATGGTGGAGCTGTGGAGAAGAGGTTGGTGTTGGAAGTTGGGAAAATAGAGTGTGGGAGATGTAAGGAGAAATGCGGACCCCATGAGAGAAAATCCTGGATGGTTGTTCGTCGATTGTTTGAGAACGTACCAAGAGTCCTAGATCCAGAAATTAGAAAAACGTGGGACGCGATGCAGCGGAACGAAGAAATAAAGGAAGAGAAGAGAGAAAGTCGTGAGTAGGAGAACATGCGTATTAAATTCATTCTGCTCATAAATAAATAACCTTAACTTTTCCAAATTCAAAACTAGTCATAGAAACGAAACACCAACACTCCTTACCAAGTAAAGAGCAAAAAAAATAAAAAAAATATCTCTATTCCGGATCACACTTAAGAATTTGTTTATAAATTAATCCTTAGCATTGCAACTTTTACCACTAGTAAACTAATCAAGACCCCCCCCCTCCAAGTTCTTCGCCCCCAACACTGGCCATGTATGATTGAATAAGTCTTGGTCGCCTTGAATCGCAGCCACCACGCAAAAGTTTTTGGCTTTCCTCAATATTAAACTGGTCGCCGCATGTCCAGCAACCTGCAGCTTAGTGACCCTGTAATTGGTAATTCCCACATCGTTTATTCCTAGAGAGACTAAGTTTAGTGAAGTATATGCTACTTTCCGTAAAATATTATTATTAGAATAGAAGTTAGAATCACGTTATCAAATCGAGAAATGGTAAAGCCATAAACTATCACTGAATGCGCTCCAATACGATTGCGCCGAAAAGGCATTGATTAATCTCTTCTATGTTTCGTCGTGAAACCTAAGGATTTTTATGCTCCTCAAAACACAAACTCACACGACTAGAATAACTGCGCTTATATTCTTTTATCTTTATATAGATGTTACTCCTGCTACCTACATCTAGATCATTTACTCGTTTATTACATCAAAATCCACGCATCCTGTTATGCTGCTTCTCTATTGCCAATCAAGTGTTACGGGTAAACCACTGATAAAAGGCTTCCAATGGCTACCGACTCCACCAAATTTAACTTCTATTTGCTTCCTCATTCGCCCTTGTGTGATCTGGAAAGATGAGTCACTTAGAGCAGGCCTCGTTGCAGGATAAGGAACTCTTGCGCAGCGAGATGAGCCATGGCAGCGCTAACCTCCACCTTTTGGTCATCTTGAAAAGTGGTTTGTCGGAGAAGGGTTTCTTGATATTTAAAATTTTTGTATATGCTTAGTAAGGTGATTAAAAGATTCAGGATTTGCTTCCAGTTTAGGTCAAGTTGGATTCATCTCTGTATATATAAATATCGGCATACTGAACCTTCACTTAACTTCTCGTTTTTGATCTCTTTTCTATAAACTAACATCCTCACAAGCACCTAAAAGCGTAGTTACGTTACTCAAAAAACCAAGAAAATGACAATGCTAATAGAACCTGCCAGAATCAACCACGATATCCCAATCCACCGTGAAAAAGGTTACCATCTTGACTGCCACCTGTGCCGTACCTGGTCCAAGATCAAAACGACAAAAAATCACCCCACTGCCCGTCTTCCATGGCGATGCAATGCATGCAATCACGTTGCCTGCGAAGAATGTCACTTAATTCGAGTAAAAAAGGTTCCGTTCTCAGACGATGAGATGGGGCACTTGGGCTGGGAACTGCCGATGATTCTTTACCATTCTTGTATCGTGTGGGGGTGTGCTCACAGCGGCTGTGGACATTGTTGGAAAGGACGTCCCGGCGCATGAACAAAGGGGAGCGAATCGGGCGACTAGGAATGTGGGGACAGGTTAGGAAAGAGCGGAGGAGCGGAGGGAGGTGATCTGCGTACGCGGGAGTTGGGTATA
>JABYPW010000729.1:0-21438 GCA_016880775.1 Phymatotrichopsis omnivora
GGAGGTTACGCTTAGATTGTCAACATGTGAGTATGCCGTCTCTACCCTTCACCATTGTGTTAAGCGCTCTGGAGACGATCCCCTGTCACATGACCTTGTGGCGTGACGTGGCATGGTGTGGCTTTGCCGTTAGCCTTGACTAAGCGCGGGAAGTCAGCCCCACGGGCACGTGATCGGCTAACGGCATGACGCGACATTGGCCTAGTCAGCCATGAGGTCATGATCGGGCGATCGGACTCGTATCGCGAGAGACTATCACTAATCGGGAGTGAGGCCCGAGAGAGTGATAGGCGATCATAGTCAAATCGAGTACTAAATTGCGTTCTGTCCTTTCCGGACTCTTCTACAGACTTCGGCAGTTAGGAATCAGGAGATGGTCTAGAACGGGTCTTAGTTCTTTGTGTTTCTATTTCCTTTGTCATCTCTTTGTCAGCTCGGGTGAAGGTTGGGATATATAAGCGCGCGGGGTTTCTGTCTTGTTGTCTTTCCTTCCTTCCTTCTTTAGCACATAGCTACCTTGTCTTCTCTGCGAGTACCATTGTACGAGCCTTTGAGTTATCTTCGAGCCTTAAAGAATATATTCGTCTTTCTCGCCTTCAACACTTGAAGTCCACCCTGTTCGTCGTGGGAACGATATCTTCCAGTTGAGCTTTCGTTTAGCCGAGATATCTGAGTTCACTCAGTAGCGTTTGCGAAGCGTGCCTGAGGTATCCTTACCGAGTCATATACGAACCATATAGGGTGATCCGTCACATATACCACTATGTTAGATAATGCTAGACATTTATCTGAAGAACTATAACATCTGACTTAGGTCAAAAGTCAAACATTACCTAACCCTAAAGCTTCCTAAGTAAGAAGTGACCATAAAAACTACTCACCTAAAAAATAATTACTTAGTCAACTGACTCAACTTAACTAAAGTGTGTAAACAATAGGTGTTATAATGTTAGCCATAAGGAGGAATGCAGATAGAGATAGTACAAGATTTCTTTTGTTTTTCCTTTTAGTAGAGTGAAGGTAGGAAGGTAGAGGATTTCTTTTAGTTGCTTATTTCTTTATCCTATACTTTCAATCATATTCTTACTCTTGATTGAGTATATATACCCTGATAAGGTTATAAGATATAAAATCACTTAAATAAGACTCCAAATTTGTTTGCTCTCTTGTCTTTTCCTTCGTTGCTTCTTTAGTTCTAAGCCTAGCTTTGAGTCTTAAGAATATATTTGCTTCTACCTTGCAATATCTTTACCACTTATCCTCTCTCTATTTAGATATAGGAAAGCTCTTATTCAGTTAAAAAGAATAAGTTAAGATATCTAAGTTCACTTAGTAATAAATATAGCTTTATACCTTCTAGATCTTTACTGATATTCTACCTAAGGAGATATACATTATGAATACTAAGTTCATACCTACATAATAAGGCTAGAGTATCTGTAATTATATCTATGCTTATAGAGAGTAATAAAGGATCATAAGATTTGAGAAAGGTTATGAAGGAGTAGAATTTATTAGGAGGTTTAAAGGAGTGAAGAGGCCTATGTAAATGTATAGATTTAGGTATATATTATATTATACTATTTTGCAATAGACTATAGGATAGGTAATATATATAAATTATATTTGTACTAGGAGTTAACTTACGTATATTAAGCAAGACATGAATAGTAGATAGAGAGAAAGAGAGAGAATAGCTTATATTCTAACATATAACAAGGATAGCTTATTGATAAAAAAAAGAGCCTATATAGGTAAACACCTATAATACATACACAAGTAAGTAGAAAAATTAAGTAAAAAACTTGTAAAGGATAACTCCTTCATTGATATAAACTAGATCTTAGTCTGTAGTAGGTTTTAGGGTGAAATCAGGAAAGAGGAATATACATAACTCTACAGAAAGCCTATAAGTATTCATATAGATTAGATTAATAAGAATTGTAATACATTAAATGTTTGTGGGAATAGTGTCCTTATTCCTATGGCATATACTTAAGATACTATGTAAAGAAGAATAAAGATGTTTTTTTTTCCCCTAAAATAAAGTTTTACATCTTTCCAATCCTCTAGCAGGGTCTTTATACTTAATTAAAAGTAAGAACATAACTAAAGGAGAAAAGATAACCCTATCTACCTGAAAATTAATGATTCCTCTACTTACTTATACCATATAAAGAAGCCTAGCATCCATCACCTACTTGTTCCATAAAATCTAAGAAAAGAAAAAGAAAAAGTGAGAAAAAGACAGAAGCAAAGACCATATCCTTGCTTCTAAAATTCTGTCAGCCTTTCCTTCTCTTTTACTATCACTACTATTGGGGGGTTGGGGGCAGCATTGAGACTTGTTTAGGGGTTTTCCAATTCCTTTTCCTAGTACCTTAAACCATAGCCTGGCATCATCATAGATGAGGTGATTGAGGGTTTTATTCAGGTAGAGTTTACATATATGTACTGTGGTTATGCAGTGGATGAGATAGTGTTCCAGTGACTGTGGTTATCTACAGAGACAATAGTTACTCTATTGGTTAAAGTGATATCACTCTCTATCTTATATCACTCTTGGTTAAAGTGTAACAGATTCAGGATGTAGTAGTATCATGTCCTGAACTACAAGGCTCTGGCTACTTTGTATTTGTTGAGTGCAGTGTACAGGTCTAGTTTTCTTTCCACTTTCCATCCGGCAAAATCTTCAAAGAGCTTCCATATCCAGTCTTTGGTTTGCCTTTAGATTGTTAATTAGGTAAGCTATTTTTTCAATGTGACATTTTTAGTTTATTTAGATTCTTTCTTTTTAGATTATTGTTTTGCTAGCTAGTCTACTCATTTATTACCTTTGATCTGGTGTGTCCTATGGACTATTCTATAACTATCTTAATCCTTTTAGATTATAGTCACTTGTTTACTTTGAATATATCTTTCATGATATGCTGTATTAGTAATGGGAGAGGGTTCACTGCTACTGTTATTGTAGCCTAGGAGTCTGAGAAGATAAGACTTTTCCTGGTTACCTTCTCTTGTACTATTCTTCTACATAGGTGAAAGCTATTTAGATTCCTTCTAGTTCTCTATCAAAGACCTGGACTTTTAATCCTATAGGTTTTACAATGTACCCTACTTCCTTATCTTTAGAGTATAGGACTACTGTAAAGCCTACTTAGTGTTTATTGCTTAGGTTTGAGGTGTTGGAGTATGCTGCTATGTCATTTTCTTTAAAAGCTTTTAGTTGTATTTTAATAGCCTTATCTTTCTCTAGGAATAGCTGAACTTCTAGTTTTCTATCTAAGGATATAGGCCATGGTCTCTAGGTTAGGGGAGTTTATAGTTACATAGGGTCTGACTCACTATACTCTCTATTAATGTGCTGATTAGCGCATCCAGCTGAAGCTGCCTTGATATTGGCCATGCTGACTTATATAGCTTGTAGGAGGGGGATCTCAGTGGCATTGGTCTGTTTATTTTTCTGTGTAGCATAACTAGGAGCCTATGATAGTTTAGGTAGGTAGGACCAATGGTAAGTAGTTGGGCTCTATGATTTGCATAGTACCTGTTGAGCCAGACGCAAATAGTAGATGAAGAGAAAGAGAACAAATAGCTTGTATTTTCAGAATGAAATAAAGATGGCTTGTCTACAAAAGAAAAGAGCCTGTATAGGCGAATGCCTGCAATATATATACTGGCAAGCAGAAAAAGTGAGTAATAAACTGTAAAGTATGATGGCTAAAACAAAAGAAATAATGCAAACACAAAGACCGAAAATAAACCGAGAATAAGCTGAAAACCCACCGATAACGGCATATAACCCAAAACTCATAATGGAAAAAGGAAGGTAAGGAAAAGTAAAACAATGAAACTCGAACACAAAATGCTCACGCATGTTTATTCCAACAGTACCTGTAGATTTAAAGTTCTGCTAGGGGTACCCTTGCTTCAACTAGACACCTTTTTTCTTCAGCCAAGTGGTACATCCCACAGGCCCATTTTACTCCAGCTATCAGTGTTCTATTTAGGGCCTTTGTCACTCCCTTGGTTACTTTATAGGGGTAGAAGGTTTCTACTCCATAGAAGAAAGATAGTATAACCACTACCTACACTAGTTTAAGTGTAATAAATAGGTTCAGTCCTTTTGCTCCAGTGGACAGTTGTTTAATTCTTCTTAGGGCTATGCTGGCTATTCCTGATCTATACTGGATATGGTAGAGGTATCCTTCACTAGCTTCCATTATAACTCTTATATATCAGAGGTAGGCACTATACTTAATAGTGTCCCTAAGAAGAATAAAGATGATGTGATGGAAGACTCATAGAGGATGTAGATATAGGTATAGGCACAAGAAGCTTTGTAAGAGGGTCTTACTAAGTGAACTCAGATATCTTAACTAGCAAGTTATAACCGCTTGTGTTTTCTACCTTTATTGAGGAGTTAAGAGGAGACAAAGAATTTATCAAAGAAAAGCAAAATTTATTCTTAAGGCTCAAAGATAGTACATGACTTGAGATGATAGCTAGAGAGAGAAGAAGAAACCAAAATACATCACTCATTGGCTCTCTCTTAAATACCCGTTTCTTACCAAGTAGCTATAGAGAAAATTTTATAAAGGAACAGAACCCTATAAAAACATTCTATCAATATTCCTATATTCTTTCATGATTCCCTAGAAGGAGATCAGTTTCATGATCAGAGAATCAGGGAAAGGTTTGGTATGATCATTTAGGACCTTCAGAGAAGAAGCTCCTTAAGTCCTGTCCTTCAACAATACAACCAATTAGCATATTATGATAAGATCAAGGTGACGAGCCTTATCATTGATTACATACATCTAATCTTGTAAATATTGTGTTGTTAATTCCTCACCTTACTTAGTTAGAGCTTGGTGGTAACAATACCTATCACAAAGTTCCATGGCTCATAGAATGATCACAGGTTCTAACATACCTTCTAGTTAACCTGGAACAAGTTCCATGTATATCCTGGTACCTAGGTAGACTACTTGGTATGGTTATCCATAACAGATGATATAAATTTCCCTATACTATAGTTTTACATCTAACCCATCCTCTAGTAGGGCATTTACACTTAATCAAAAGTAAAGACATAACTGAAGGAGAGAAGATAACTGCCTAAAACTACCTTGAAGTAATATATCCTCCACTTACTTATACAGAATAAAGAAGCCTCATGAAAAAATATAACATAGGAAAAAGACAAGAAATAAGTAAAAAGAAAAGGAAAATAAGTAAAAAGAAAAGGAAAATAAAAAAAAGAAACAAAAAGCAAAAATCCTCCACTCCTTATCATGGCCTCAGCACCTCTCTTTTCTTTATGCTCCCCTTATACTCTCACTAGGTCCTTCTCTTTCTATTATCACTATGAGGGGGAGGTAGGGAGGCCTTGGTCCTGTCTAGGGGTTTTCTGATGCCTTTTTCAACTATTTTCTTCTAGAGGTTTATATCCTTATAGAGTATGTACTCCAGGTCATTTCCTTGGTACAGTTCTCAAGTTTTACATATGGTAGGACACTCCAGTAGATAGTGTCCTATACTCTGGCATTCACTGCACAGGTAGAAATTACTTTCACAGTTGAAATAGAGGAGGTTGGGTATATAGCAATAGCCTATTCTAAACTAGAAGGCCCACACTGCTTGATACTTGTCGATCATAGTATAGGGGTATACTTTTTTCTCTATCAGCCTACCTGTATACTCCTCAAACTTTTTCCACAGTCTGTCTTTGGTGTCTCACTAGATTATTAACCTTATTATTGTTTTCTTATTTTTGGGGAACTTGGGTTGTTTCTTTATAGCTTGTACTTTGGCTAGCTAGTTAGCAAGCTCATTTCCGTCGATTCCAGTATATCCTAGGACCCATTCAATTTGTATTGTAAGAATAAAGGCTCTTGATTTCCCTAACAACTACTCTAGGCACTACAGCAGGACATTTACACTTAACTAAAACTAGAGACATAACCATAGTCCTTCCCCCTTAAAACCTAAAGAAATCCTCGACCAACTTGTACCAAAAAAGAAAATGTAGACAAATATGTACAAAAAGCTGGACAGCGAAAAACAATTACTAGGTAAACCTTAAAACAATAAAACAAAAACCCCCTATACATGCTATGTGACTGAGTGAAAAAATAAGAGGGAAGAGAAGGAGAAATACACAAACTCCTCTATACTTTGCTGAAGTAGAAAAAACCTTATTTCCATCACAGAAATCAAAAGAAACAAAGTAAAAAGAAGAACCTAAACTCTTCCTATAGTGGTAGACTTATCCTTTCTATTAGACTCAGTGAGCTTAGCCTAGATTAGGGTCATACAGATTAGATCATTTACTTTGTATAGGCGTATGCAGTTTGCATATCGGAGTATAGTATTCTTACAAGCAAAGCCCTTAGGTTTTTTGCAGTTCACAGCAACACAAGTGTGCTCAGAGATTGTATGGGGACCTATACAGAGTTAGCAGCATAGGGGGGATTGATAATTTTGGACAGGGTGTCCAAACTTAGAACAATGTGAGAATTGGGTATTGGTACCGAAAGGAATGTACTTCACAGTGCAACAAGTCTGATTGAGGATTGTGAGGCCCTTCAAGATGTAAGCCTTGTTATTGTTATCAATAATAGTAATCACAAGTGAGCCATGATTCTGTTTATTGATTTAGGTACTAGATGTCATCTAGTGCAGGGTTATTATAAGAGTAATACTAGGGTTATAACTTTTGATCTCTTAATAGAGTCATGTTATCTGTCCTACAGTGTTGAGGTCAGTAGCTGTAGGAATGCTATAGATGATGTACTTCTTCTATTTATGGTTATGGTTAATGCCTTTGACTTTGCAAAACTCGCAAACTGCTTTGGTGTTGGTGGGTCTGTAGGCAAGGATAGCGGTGGCAGTAACTGTCTGCATGGTAGTGAGTACAAGCATGCTAGGATTATTGTTGTGACATCACTCGATGTGCAAAAAGGAGGGGGCTTTGGATTTGTCCAGGGCTGAATTGACATGGTCATAGATTTAGATATAGGCATCTTTGCCGAAGGCTGATAGTTCCTTGATATCAACAATAATCTCTCAGTCACAGCGGGTAGGGTATTATAGGAGGGGAAGTAGGGTGGTTAGGAGAAGGTCCTTTTGTATGATAAGGCCACCTTTCTTCTTCTATTTTTAGAAATGACTTAGGCCTAAGTTTGAGCATCCTAGGCTTATTGTAGGGTGAGGAGGGAGGTAGAGGTGGTAGTGATTGAGTAAAGTTTCCTGATATCTTTTACAGTCACTTTTTGTTATTTTTGGATGTCCTTGAGTAATTCAAGGACTTCTGGGGGAGCTGGTGAGGCTTCAGTAACAGGCACTAGTGATTTAGTTATGGGTAGGGGTGGTTGCAACTCTAAAGCAGCAACTCAGTTAGTGAGGTCTATCTAGCTATTTGTGATGGTGGTGAGAGTTGACTGGATGGAAGCCAGCGATTGTTGAATGGTAGGAAGGTCTCTTGTAAAGAAGGTAATAAGTCTAGATATGTTGAAGGTCTTTATGGCCTATACACCTTGGACATCGCACCCTGTGCAGGTACTGTATGAGCTGGTGTTGTATCTAAGTATATGACTGAATGTGGATATTATAAGGTCAACTTAGATCTGTCTAAATGCTTCAACCCTTGAGATGGTTTCAGAGGTAGGAGGGGGAGCATTTTTAGGGAGAGAGGGGGTAGAGGTAAAAGGGGTAGGTGGAGGTAGAGGGGGGGGCATGGGTGTGTTGTGAAGAGATATTACTGAAGGGTGGAGATAGAAAAGTTCAAGAAGTGAATTTTCAGTATAAGCAAGGTTTGAAGGTTGCGAAGCACATTGTATTTGCAAGAATAAAGAGAAATACAGGACTACACAGATTTCTCCTTCATTTACACTAACTGCTAAGAGCACTGCCTCCCTTCTAGATCAGTCTCTTCAAAACCTATTTTGTCCTTATAACCCTTCTCCATATGTCATTTAATCTAAATACTGTTCTTATGACCTCTACAAAGTAGACAGATAAACATGAGTAATAAGACAAGACTTAGTGGTACTTTGTGACTCATAATGCAGAATTCCTAAGAACATCAATAACAATATAAAAGGTAAGGAGAATATATCAAATAGGAAAGTATATAACCATAGTTCATTACAAAACTGTGAAGTGTGATAGCTAAAATAAAGAAATAATGTAAATACAAAGACTGAGAAAATGAGAAATAAACTGAAAACCTGCTAATAATAGCAATTATTATAAAATCCTATAATCACCTGAGAATATAAAAGGAAGGTGAGAAAATAGAATAAGGGAATAATAGTAATAAAATTCAAACATGAAATACTTACACATGTTTATTCTAATACTCCTCTATAAACATCAAACTATATAAAAATGTAAAAGAAGTAATATAAAAATGTAAGAAATGTAAGAAACCGTAAAAAAATCTAAATTAATATTTTCTAACCATATTCTAAAAATGTGTAAATGTGACTAATGGAATAACTTTTGTTAATATACTAACAAGGTTTTCACTAGAGGAAATGTAATTTACAGTGATGCTCCCCTATAAAACCTATTTATAAATATAATAGTCTATGATACTGATGTGCTTACTTTACTTATAGAGACTAGGGTTAGTCATGAGGAAGATAGCTAACTAGTTATTACAATATATGGTTAGTTTTTTATTATATCTAAGCTCTGCAAAGAGCTAGTAGATCTAAACTACATATTACAATGATTTACTAATAGTGATGTAATCTCCCTCTATAGTAGATAATGTAACACTTTTCTACTTATTGGAGCTCTAGGAAACTAGTAAACTATGAGTGAGAAATATGTAACTATTAAAGAAATATCAGTCATCTAAAGAATTAGCATGAAATATATCTATATATCTAGAGAGGGTAAGGGGTACCAAGGTATGAAAAAATAGCTTATAGTCTATAGTTTTCTATAGATAGTGTAAAACATATTTCACATAACTTTTATATCATATAGAGGGACTAGAGGTATACTGACTAATGGTGGATACACTAAAGGAAATATCTAGTTACCTTCCTATAGCTGGAAAGAGGAGACTCTGTATAACTAACTAATACTGAGTCTTGTCTATAGGTTCCTCCCCCTTAGTATATAAGGAGAGTTAGCTTCTAGAATATAAAGGTATTGTAATACCATTAGCAGTGTCTATGCTAAAGTACTGTAGGATGTTGTTGATGTATGTCATTTATAAAACATAAGCATTAGTATCTAACTATCATATATTTCAGCTTAATATATACCAAGGCTTGGTGAGATTTTTAACTTTGAGGTGTTTTTTGAGGTATTGTTTAGCATTATCAGCTTGTTATATAGATGTTATCTACATAGATCCTGAAGGCAGTAAAGGGTTTTAGGTGAACAAAAATATACAGGTCTATAGTTGTAGGATAGAGGTTAATTTCTACAAGTACTGCTGAAAGTTTCTAGTACTATAGTCTTCTAGATTATTTAAGACTATACAGAGTATGCTAAAGGTAATAGACTTGGTTATATTCTATTGAAAATCCTTCAGGTTCCTCAATATAAAGCTTAATATTAATAGGAGAGTTGAGGTATATAGTATCAATATCATATTGTCAGTATATTAGATTATATATAGCAATTATAGTAATAAGGTAATATAGTGACTTGTAGTATAGGATAGGTAAAAAATTTTCATCATAATCCTCACCTATGATCTATAAGAATCCTTATATAACATAGTGTACCTTATACCTGATAATAGTACTGGTTATTCCTCTTGATTTTGAAACCCCACTTTCTATAAATAAAAGAGCAGTTTAATAAATAAGGGTAGGTTTTCCTAGTTTTATTTTCATGGTGTATAGCAATTTCTGACTTCATAGTAGTTATCTAGTTTATGCAATCTAGAATAGAGATAGTTTCCTTATAGGTACTTGGTTTAACTGCCGATAAATTTAATGCCCAGTCTCCATAGTAGTCAGGTAACTTTCTAGCTATTATGTATATACTTCTATACAGTAGTAGTGGTGAAGGTAGAAGGTCACTAGGGATGTTATCAGGGGTATCATAGATTTTAGAAGTATCCTGTATTTCAGGGGTATCATAGTATTTAGAGATATCTTGGTCCAATGGTTGTTTATCCTCAGATTCAAACCTGAGCTCCTGTAGAAGTTGCTAGAAGGATGAGAAATGTAGAAGGAAAAAATAGGGGTATTGCTTAAGAGGCTGCTCCAATTCTAGGCCAAAGGAGACTCCCCTAGGAGTAGGCTATGGGAAGGTGATATCTCTATAAATGATAACCTTGTGTGCAATAGGGAACCAGATTCTGTATTGGCAAATAGATATACTATAGCCTATAAGCTATCCTAGAAGCAAGTATGGTGCTATTTTTGAGCTAATAGGCTATGAGTCTTATAGAATATGATAGAAAATATAGCAGCTAAAGAGGTATAAATATAGAAGGGAGGGTTTTTCTGCAAACCATCTTTCAAATGGTATAGTGTTAGGAGTGGTATAGTATATTAGCCTGTTGTATATATACATAGTATAGGCTCTAGCTTCAGGCCAAAAACCTTTAGGTAGACTAGTAGCAATAAGCAGGGTATACATAGTAGTAATAATTATATAGTTAGTACATTCTGCAATACTATTAGTCTCATGAACATATGGTATAGAATTCCTATATATGATCCCAGTATTAGATAGGAAGGTGGTAAGCTCCTTATTGACATACTCTCCTCTATTATCTGTATGTAATGTATTGACACTTAGGCTCTTTACTTACTCTTCTTACTTAACCTATTATTGTATCTAAGAATTTGCTTTGTCCTTAGTGTATAGAAAGCTAATAAGGGTCTAATAGGAAAGTTGTCTACTAGGGTATTATAGTACTCAGTACCACTAATAGAGGTAATAGAATACCTTCTAGATGAATTAGAGTAGAGGGTTTGAAGAAGCTAGTAGTATAAGTTATAGGATCTGTAGGTATTTTTCTTATTGACTTTCCTTACTCCAGGCTATGTAGGAAAAATCACTTAAGATTATTAGAATTTTAGGAAGACTAGTAGTGACCTTAAAGATTCTAGAAAAAGTTGAGGGGTAAGCATAGCTAAGCATCTCATATATTGCTTACACAGATAGTAGAGAGGTTTAGGAACTTACCTAAAAGATATATTCCCTATTTTCTAAAACTACATAAGCTACTTCTCTTCCTCTAAGGGTGACTCTCAATTCTCTTAGTATAATATTATCTTAGTACTAATAGTATCTAGGGCTTACCAAGATACTAGACTGGTAGTATAATAGAAGACTTGTAAGGGATATAGGTGCAAGTGTAGGCACAGGAAGCTTCATAATAGGGTATTACTGAGTGTACTCAGATATCTCAACTAGCAAGTTATAACCACTTGTGCTTTCAATTTTATTGTAGAGTTAAGAGGTAATAGATAGTTGCAAAGAGAAGTAAAATATATTCTTAAGGGTCAAAGATGGTACAAGACTTAAGATAATGGCTAGAGAGAATAAGAAGAAATATATCACTTATCTGCTCCCTCTTTAATACCCATTTCTAACTAAGAAACAACTAGGGAATTTATAAAGGAAAATAACCCCATTAAAATATACCATCATAATTCCCTATAAGTTTTTACAATTCTCTAGAAGGAGATCAACTATATTATTAGGAATCAGCTTTTAAATTGGCACAATCATTTATGACATTTCAGAGAGAGAACCCCTCAAGTCACATCCTCTGATGATATAGCCAATCAGTATATCATGATGAGATCAGGATGACAAGCCTCATCATCAATTGTGTATGTCTAATCTCATGCATGTTATATTATCAGAGCCTCATCTTTCTTAGTTATGGCTCAGTAGTGACAATACTCATCATATAGTTCTGTGGCTCAACTCAAGGGAAGAGATACTCACAAATTCTGACATAACCTTTTCATTGACTTAGAACTAGGTTCCACAAATGACCTAATACCTAGAATGACCACAGATATGGTGTTCTGTAATATAGGTAAAATAGAAGTAGGGAATGTAGAGAATATTAGTTAAGGTAAGTTTATATAGTCTATGTTTTATGTTAATAGTGAGATTGATCTCCTTATAGTATGTTGAACATAAAATTTCAATATCACCAATAATAATATAGTAGGAGAGAGCCTATGGTTTAGTGAAAAGTTCCTTCTTACCACTTATATAGGCAGAGGTACCTGTATCCAAAATTGACCTAACTTTGCTAAGAACATCTAGAGTGATAAACACTGTCTTAAGGTTATATACAATAGAAGTAGAATTAGAAGTACTAGCAAGTATAAGAGCTTTTAAATTTTCTTATTCTGCCTTCCTTTTCCTGTATTCTTCTATAGTATAGCCCTTAAACCTCTTTTGTTTTTTCTCCTTATACTAAGAACACTGTTTTTCATTTTACTATAGCTAGGTAGTATAGGCTTTATTATCTATAGCTTAGTACTTATGAGATTTAGAGTTAAGGTTAAGAAGTTTATTATAGACATCAGCATAAGAAATATTTCCATTAGTTAGGAGGTTATCTACTATATTAGCTATAGATAAGGGAAGCAAGTTAAGGAGATAGAAGCCCTTGATCTTTAGGCTTTTAGTGAAATCCTGCAGTTTATCTTCTAGGGTATCTAGCTATAGGTTCATAGTTTACTCAGAAATCCTTAGCCAAAGTACATCAAAGGTCTTAAGATAGTTTGCTATTAATTTTCTTAGGGTATACTTTAGTATAAAAAGTTATCCAAAAAGTTGAACAGATTAGGGGGTTTTCCAGTCAAACTGATCATTAAGTGCAGACCAGGTTTTAGTAGAGGTAGTTTTTTCTAAATATGATTAGGATTATTTATAGTTCTATATTCTAGTTTAGAAAGGATTATGCTTTATTATCAAGGTCATACTATTAGTTACTACTTCTTCCTAAGAGGGTTCAGACTTAGTCCCTATGATTACCTTATAGCACTTAAGATATTTGAGGAAGACTAGTGCTTACTAGCACTAAGTTTAGAAATTAGTATTGCCTTTTAATTTCTTAATACTTGGAATACTATCAAGCTTAGTGGACATTATATTCATACTATTAGAGGTAAGTAGAGAGGGAGGACACTAAGTGGTTTCCAGCATCAGTGATTGTACATCAATGTTTTTAGGTACTAGTAGTTCTAATATCATTCTAGGCTTATAACCTATTAAGCTAGAGGTGAATAATAGATAGAGAGAAAGAGAGAGAATAGCTTATATTCTAATATAAAAATAAAGAAAAGAGCCTATATAGGCAAATAGCTACAGTACATATACTAGCAAGTAGAAAAACTAAGTGAGAAACTACTAAGCATGATAGCTAAAATAAAGAAATAATGCAAATACAAAGACTGAGAATAAACTAAGAATAAACTAAAAACCTACTACTAATAGCATATATCCTAAAATCTCATATTAAACTAAGAATATAAAAGGAAGATAAGAAAATGGAAAAAGGGAACAATAGCAATAAAATTCAAACATAAAATGCTTATACATATTTATTCTAACAAGATATAGAAGGAGTAGAAAAGCTAGCTATAAATAAATATAAATAAAACACCTTTATAAAATCTATTAATTTATTACTTAAGAT
Organism: Phymatotrichopsis omnivora; assembly: GCA_016880775.1. Classification (NCBI taxonomy): domain Eukaryota; kingdom Fungi; phylum Ascomycota; class Pezizomycetes; order Pezizales; family Rhizinaceae; genus Phymatotrichopsis; species Phymatotrichopsis omnivora. The sequence goes on from JABYPW010000729.1 coordinate 13,655, forward strand.
TCTACTACAAGAATTGCTATTTAATAAAGATACAACCCTATAAGAAATTATAGATTGTATGTAATTCTATTACACTGTGAATATTAAGTCTCAAGTAGTACTTCAAGCAAAAATGCTAATTATTATAGAGGGCATAGAAAATTAATAGATAAGCTTCCTAAAATTATGATTATATATAGAATAACTTCAAATAAGCAATCCTATTATTTATACTTATCTATATACTAATCAATTGATACCTTAATTTTATCCTCATTTAGTCTATATTTTTACTTTTTAGGTTATTAATAGTACTTTTCTAAAAATATAATTTATTCAGACCCTTCTCTTATAAACTTCTCATACTTTCTTTCCCCCTACTATATCCTAATCTATAAGGAAGTGTTGTACATACCACCTTAGCCTATGAAATGCCTGCCCCTCTTACAACAAGTTACACTGTTAACTTCCATAATGCAACTTTGATGCTAAAGAAGTAGGGTGTACCACTCAATTAAGAGTATATAACTAGGTTTTAAAGCTCCTATTTACATTTTTTGTCAGTGGGGTAGAGCTGCTTCCTAGGTATAAATGTAGTACCCTAAGCATATATACAGGTACACAGGTAGACATAGCAATAGGCTCAGGAATCTGTAGACTAGCTTAAGCCACCCTCAGGTTAATCTATTAATAATATTCCTCAGCATAACCAGGGTATGATGGTTTGCATCTAAACCTGGAAGCATAGGGGTACTGGCCTTTGTCTATGATCTTAAAAGTGCCTGAGTAGACTCCTTAGGGAAAGTGGCTAGTTGCCCCTACTACTGTCATACTAATTGATACCTCTCCACTCTAACTACTAGTTAGCTATTGATATGGGGTAATGGGAAAGAGACACTAGTAATGAGTTAACTAGGCCCTTGCTTCCTTACCCCTTACAATAAGTTACAATACCTCTATAACCTTATAATACTATCCTCTTTAATATTCCTTTTTTATTCTTTTCAGTAAGATAGCAATATCCTATAGGGATAGGATGGTAGTTAATATTAATAGGTTGAGAGTCCCCTTAGTACTACTTACCTTGTGCTGTACTAATCCTATACTATGTAGAATGACTATCACTAAAATATACCTACAAAACAAAAATTACTTTGATAGCTTATTCCTAGAGATTGTAGGAGTAGTGTACAGAGAGCCTAGAATGTGAGGTAGAGGAAAAATCATATAACCTCCTTTAGATGAAGTTAAAGTTTATCTAGAAATCACTTAAACTTATCAAGGCTAAATTGTATAACTTTTACTAACCTAAATGCTTCCTAAGTATAAACTGGTGGCAAAAACTACTTAACTAATGAAAAATAGCTTAATGCTATAAAGCAATCAGGTAACCAGTTAAACTGAATTAATACTATATAGGTGTTCCTACTAAATAATGATGATGATGATTATTCATTTCCATTCGGTAACTACTCTACTTCTTCTATAGCTACCAGGGTTGTCCGCATGTTGTCCTCGACTATGGCATATCACCCATTCTCCCCCAACAGAAATGAAAAGGAAACCACGCAATCAAGAAAAAGTACACGATGTCATATAAGTATAGTAAAAGATGCCCTACAAATGGTCCCATGAAATAGTCCTCCCATCCAACATTCCTAGTCAGGCGAACCTTACAACAACTAGCTATTGGACTCTTATGAACAAAAGAATGAAAAGAACAAACAAATTGGAAAAGGAGAAAAAGAAAATCCTCCTCAGACTACCTGAACCTTTTAAGCTAAAGGAAAAAATTAAAACAAAAGGTAAAAGAAATCAAACGCCACCCATAGTGACAGTAATGGCTTCCTCCTTCTGGGGAACAGCCAATGCCTTCACTTGGATAAAGGCTAGGTAGGAGGGATTTGAGGTGGTGTACTTTCCTTTGCAGTTTGAACATTTAAGGACTATGTTATGGCAGAGTCTTCCGACCTTCGTGCACTCATCGTGTCTGCATGTGTACTTTAAGGTGTAGTATGTATTGGTGTACATGTTGCATCGTGGGGGGTTTCGGCAGTGAGCTTGGTGATGACCAAATGCCTGGCAGTTTGTACAGTAGGTTGTAGAGTTGAAGGGAATATATTTTTTAACTCTCCTTTTGCAGGTAATGACTGTAAGTCCTTGGAGGATATGGTTTTCGTTATCATTGTCTATGACTGTGATCACCAGAGAGGATGCATGTTTGCTAGTACAGTCGCTTTCACGAAGGAGCTACTGGAGGGTCTGTGTACTGGAGGTTCTGTGTAAGGGTGATGCCTTTGTTGAAGTGCTCAATTTCCCTACAGAACATATCAGCTTCTATGAGAGCATCAGTGTGAGAGTGGGGAACGTTGTACATTAAATACTTTTTCCACATATGCTTCTTGTGAACTGAGGCTGTTGGGAACTGTTCTTTGATGGTAGCTTTGATTTTGTTGCGGTACATGAGTAATGCAGATGCAGTAACATCTTCGATTATAGTTACGACGATGGAGCATTGGTTGTTCTTTTGAACTGCAGAGATATGGAGGGCTATTAGGGCCTTTGAAGACACCAAGGTATCATTGACAGCATCCCTGAGCTTGATGGGGTTGAATGTGCTAATCTCAGAAGCGGTCGTGATGATGATTTCACGGTTATACTTGGCAGGATAGCGTAGGTCGCTGGCTTGTACGGGGAGGTGGGGTACTTGTGCTGCAGCCTTTTTGCTTCATTTTGAGACCACCTGTACCCAAGTTGCCTCAGGTAGTGGCTTTAGGGGTGTTATGGTGCTCGTAGCAGGTACACTTAGGACGACGTTCAGTTTGGTGATCTTGTTGACCTTTTTAGAGGTCTCCTTGGTCACTTTTTTGATTTCCTTGAGCGATTCCTCAAGAGCATTATTGGAGGTTTCAGAGCGTATCGTCTGCCAGATCTCACCTAAGTTTTCGTCGAGGGCGGCGATGCGATCGTATTGTGCATTGTGACCTTCAAGCATATCGGCAATAGCTTTACCTTGGGCATTTGACTGGTCTACTGAAGCCCCCAAGGTCTGGGTTATCTTTGGTAGAGTTTCAGTTAGGAATTCCAGTAGTAGTGCTTTGTAGTATACATGCAGTTGTGTCTCTCCGATAAGAGTTGCTTCCTCTTTTTTGAGGAGTGCTTCTGCGGTTCCATGTTCTACACTGTAGTACAGGAGGTTGGCTAGATCGGCTGCTCTTTGTTCAAGTGGCAAAATGGGGGGAAGCAGGAGCGAGTGGGGTTGAAGGAGGAAAGAGGGGTAGAGTAGGGGGTAGACATCTTGATAGTTATTCTTCTTAGTGTACAGTGTACTAAACCTTATCCAGGCTCCAAAGAGGAAAAATTATCGTGACGGTGTTGGAAAGCAATAGATGTATGAATGTATTGATTTCAAGAATGAGATATGTGAACTCAAAGAAGCCTGGTGATGTTCCTATTAAAGGACTTATAAGGAAACTTAAATAGGGATGGTAGAGGATTTTCTTTCTTTTTCTATTTATTTTCTTTTTTCTTTCCATCTTTCCTATGTACTTAGCTCTTAACCTAAAGAGGGTTGTATACATCCTGGCTAGTAGGAAGATGTAAAACTAAAATTGTAAAAAATTGAAGAATTAATCTTTTAATCAATCAATTAGACCCTTCTCTTAGTGGTAACAATTGATACAACTAGAAAAAACCTCCTCTTAGCTTAGAGTGTATATTGTGGCTATAGTGCTTCCCTAGAAAATGAGCCATTGCCTATAATTTTACATCATTACCCTGAAAATAGATCTGTATCAGGCTTTATCCCTGTAACTCAATCAATCCTGCCTCAAAATCCTTAACTTTCCTAACATGCACAGTTCTCTAGGGCTGGCTCTACAGGCCACTTCCAAATTTAGTAGTGAAATTGTCTATAAGGTGGTTGCAACAAAAAGTACATTATAGCAGGAGTAAGAACAGACTCTACTAAATTGAAGCCTTTGTCCCTATATGGTATTAATGTTGTCTCTTCAGTACATAGTTCTGGGATAGCTGTTTGGAGTTATAACAAAAAGTATTTCCAAATATCGTCGTCCTTGCTTTCTACCCTCAAACACTGTGGAGTCTGTTTGATAATTTACTTAAACTTCATCGTGAATTGTCAATTGTCGGGCTACTCAATAGCCTTTTAGCACAAACATATGAATAAACATTTTGACCGCCTGCGAATGGCATCTTCACCTCCACAAGGTGCTGAAGTTACTCCTCTTTGCATGGATATCCTCAAAGAAAATCGGATGTGGGCTCGGCGCAATACAGTATATATGTCTACTGCAACTTCTGCACCAGTTCAACATGCTACAGGAAAATTTCATTTCGTCGACCTTTCTTGATGCCATTGTACCTGTTTCCGCTACTAGGACATGGAGATCCCTCGCGGCCCTGTTATAACTGTCATATTTCATCTTGGACATAACATTGCACAATATGTTCCCGATACATTTTCATATGCAACTTGGCGCAGTATGTATGAAGAAAACGTGTGCCCGGTCAACATATCCAATCTGGCTTATTCCGATAATTATCACCCCAAGTTACTAGAATTCCACAAGGGCGGCCGCAAAAGGTACGAATTCGAGATAGTGCTGCTCGTAGCCGTTGCTCAATTACAAGCAGCTACAGGCAGCCTCCCAGAAATTTCCAACCGTGCTCCTCATCTTTGCTCGACTTGCAAAGGACCTGGGCATAACTCACGATCATGTCGCAATTCTCACTATTAACTGGTAAGCATTCTATTAGTAACTTCACTAAGGTCTTAATTCATATTTGAGAGTTCTAAAGTTTGGCACTAAAAGTACTGAATTAGTTACGTATGTAGACAGTAATTTTTTTTTTTTTTCATACTTTTTCTGTGGTTGATATTGCATTCTGTGGAGGAAAAGGTTTTCTTTTTTTTTTTGTGCTTGGGGAGGTGGTAGACCCAGATAGGAGGGGAGTGAATTCGGAGTCGTGTCGGAAGAGGTATCTGTGTAAATATTACAATCGTTTAGAGTAGTTTTCGGTCGTTTTCAAATGGGAAATAAATGTATCTCTTGTAAAAATCGAAAAACATTTCATCGCGATCAACTCTATTAATTCTATTAGTTAAAATTCAGTCTTCGTTACGTTAAGCGTCTGTGGACATGGACGTGTGAAAGTTGGATTTGTGGCTCTTCTGTCGTGGATTGTGGCATTCGGGATATTTTATTTTGTTTCTCGTAGCATTATATATTGTATTTTGCCGAGGAAAAAAAAAAAAAAAAAAAAACCAAGCTTTGCAACTCCAAGAGGACACACAAGTAACGAGCTCATCGACTTTGCAGATGAGGATAAGCAAATCTTGATGTTTACGGACATTCCAACAATAAACCATACAAGATTTTATGCGGTAATATTGTCAAACTACGGCAAGCCGCTGGTGTAATCTTAGACTATTTTTTCCACCAACAACATAAGTTATGCGGAGGTGCAGATGCGTTGCCAGGACTCGCCGATATCACCAATCACTCTTCTGAAAAAACAATAACAAGAGAATAAAATTTCAGCCTCATGTAGAGAAAGAAACCGCGCCACTCTCTTCATTAACATGCTACGTCGGTGGCCGCGCTTGATTACTTCGCAGCAAAAGGGTATGAATTTGCTACTGTTTCTGGATGCTGCTGGAGGAATGCTATATCTGTGTCTCTCGCTCCAGTAATGACTGACTCTCCCTCACACCCTGCCAAATTCTACTACAACCCCGAAGAAGCCCCTAACAAGTACTCCAACACACACTTCCGCACCACTCCATTCACATCACTGCATTCCACAATCACTGAGGGTTCCAAATACAAATCTACCGTCCGCAAACCTTCTCCTTTCATCCCGAGAAAAAAATTGGCAGATAGCCGACAGCCTATCGAACATCCAATTTCTCATCTCTTCGCCCCCGCACCCCTGCCAAACGTCAACGGTACCAAATTCATCTTCTCTCCCTCCGCCAACAGTAAATCCAACCCCATTCACCATCCTCCTCCTCCTCACACCTTAGAACTAACTGCATTTTATAGAGCCAAAACTCCAAGATGCCTTCGATCTATGAATCCTGGTCTTTAGATGTAATTCGCAAGACGCTCTCGTTTCGTCGTATCCCCAACCGCGGCCGAAAGGCCGATCTAATCCGCCTCCTCGAGGCAGACGACGAGAAGGGGAAGGAGGAGGCGCGTGCTAGAGATGAAGAAGATGCAAAGAAAGCCTGGGAGAAGGCAGCAAGTGATACCAAACGCAGAGCTACCGGCGGCGTCGCTCCTACGAACACCTCTGACGACCTCCCGAAGAATTTTGCATCGAAGGACCCTGTCGAGGCCGGGAATGCCGGTCCTTCCAGAAATAGGCGTGAAGCCACGACTCCCGAATCCACTGCAACTTCTCCCCACGCATGTTTCACTCATACTTCTGCTCCTCCCGCAGTTCAACCTTCCGCCGCTGTCGTCCAGCCAGCTCGCGGGAGAAAGAGGAATGCGAAAACGATGAATAAAGGAGAGGAGACCGTGGAGACGAGGCGTTCCATTAAGAAAATTCGCAGAGGGACTCATTAATAACTGCTGTACTTAATGACATCGTAAGTACAACCATTTTCATTTGCCATGACAGCTATTTACTTACCAGCCATTATCCCAATCCTCCATAGGTCACCAGATATCATGATTCCAACAATGCACTAGTTATCGGAAATATTCCATTCAATCCATCTACCGTGCTTTAGTTAGAAAAATGATTTTTTTTTATTTTATTTTTTTCGCCCTTCTTCTTCTTCTCTATCTTCTCGTCAACTCTCCTTAGACATTATTATATGCACCCCTATGGAGGCCAAATACCGGCCTCCAGGTTGTTGGTCCGCCGATGATAACGTGATGGAATGGAAATTGCGCTGCCGGTGAGTGCTGGAAACGGGCAGCGCAAAGTTCAGGCATCGCATACATAGCAACGCAGATCGTACATTCGTTAGCGCCAATGGGTATAATGATATCTAAGACGACTGCCGACGATACTCAGGAAGCAGCGACTTCATCCGATGCGAGTGATCAATGGTGACCATATCGTTAGGTAAGGGTTTCGCTTAATTGTACACCCCGGCACTAGTCATATATGCTTATGCCGACCCAGCCCTGCTTATATTCAGTACTGAAGAACCTCATATTGGAAAACCCAGAGTGCTAAAATCGTCAGCTTACGGTAGAAAAAGATCGAGGGAATCCCGTACTTCCAACATCTTCAAGGATTATTCTTTGACATGCATGTATAATAAGCTTGCACGCTGCACCTCAAGTTTTCAAGAACCTCGGTCGATCTCTCACCCATTCACAATCCGCCACAACTCATATACGCCACCCCCGCCTCTTCCCCACCGCACCACCCAACACACGATCTCCGCTACAAAATTATTCATATTTCACGCACCCATCCTTCTGCCTCACACAACGCTTCCTCATCCTTTAGCAATCTCCAGCCTCACCAACACAACCACAACCGACTTCACACACAAAACTCCCGCGACCGTTTACCCTCTTCCCTTCCGTCTTCCAAACCAAACATCCCCAATGAATCAGCCCCAATTAGGAAACTGTAAAAACAAAGTCTCGGACTTAAAAACAAATTGGGTATAATATCCACATTTAAAAATCAGTTCATCCTACTAAATACTATGCACAAGAAAATGCCCCTTTCAACTCCCGAAAAAATCGAAAAACTAACCCAAATCATATCCACAGAACTATGATGAAAAAGACTCTCGCGCCGACCTTTGC
>JABYPW010000730.1:0-21426 GCA_016880775.1 Phymatotrichopsis omnivora
AAGTAGTCAATTTATTCCATAAATTATGTATAATTATGCTCTTATTTCTCTTAGTAATACCTTAGTAATAGCTTAGAGCCAATCGGTTTATTTACCGTTTAAAAACATCTGCTTATAATATTTAGATAGATAGTCTACTCTTGAGTCTTGATCCATTTATTGCGGCCAGCCTGCCGGCTTTGGCATCTACAGCTACACCTTGATATACCGGATCTCGATATACCGGATCCCTTGATATACCGGATGGATTTCGCTCGAACCTGCGAACCCCATACAAATCTATTCGATATACCGGATAAAGCCTTATACCGGATCCGGATGAGATTTTACTTTGCAAGATCCCTGTTACCATAGAAAATAAATTTGATGTACCGGATGACAAGTGTGACTCTTGAAAATTATAAGCGAGAAAACGAAGAGAAAACAAAAAACACGACCATACAAAAAGAAAATTGAATAAAAAAATATCGCAAAAGACGAGCATATGCACCCCCAATTCCATCCATCGAATAAACCCTGCGACCGTGGTTTACTCCTTCCTCCATATCGTGCCCCATAATTCTTCTTCGTCATTCTCGGTTGCATCTTCAGCTGGTTGGATACGGATCGCTTTTGCGGAACATAATGTTAGGATTAGTACCTGTGGACGGTGGAGGAATTATGAAGAATTTGATAAAACAAAGCATCAGAATAAATTCCATCTCTATAATTTCCTATTTATCAATAGCGATCGTATAAATGTGTATAATTTTATGGTGTTTTGATATACCGGATAACTTGATATACGGGATGGGAGTGCCCAACTCTTGGCATCCGGTATATCAAGGTGTAGCTGTGCATAGTGGGGGATCATCATTCTTATCGCAATTTCATAATTCACTACCGCATCTAGCCAATAGCCTTCGAGTTTGTATGCAACATTAATTCGCAAGCTGTGTTAAATGTAGCTGTGTGTAGCCGTTCTTACATATCCGAAATGTTCAATGCAGCCATCCATGATCCACTCAGGCGAGGACCACGGTTGAACAATTTCAGCTTCGCCACACGAACGACGTAATGGCTGTGGCTGCACTCCTCCTTCCCTAAACTCAGCTGCCTAGCTCTCCATCTCTGCCCGAGCTTTGACGACTGACGACGATCTTCGCCAACGCTTCCCCAAAGCCTTGAATTCGCGGTTTTATTTTTATTTTTTCCCTGACGCATCCCTCCTCTAAGCGCTGTATTCATATTTAAAGACCCTCCAATCGCAGCCATGGCCATCACCTAACGTTCCTAGACGTCTCCCACCTCAGGCGGTCGTGGCAATCATTACGCTGTTTTTAGGTCACCAGACAGCCCTTTGTTCATGCGCTGATCCAACAATACCCCTATAACTTTCCCAGAGCTCACCCAATATCCTCCCACTTCAACAATACAATGGCCGGCATCGTGGCAAAATTCGTCTTCGGAAAGATCCTCCGTGAAAACGCAGAAAATAACCAAGGACGTGACGACCCCTACTTCGAAAATGTCCCGACAAAGAAGCTTTCCACCTCTGGCCAGCCCAAGATGAAGAAACGGAAGAAAGCACTTCCCCCAGGGCTTTCAGAAGCGGATCAAAAGACACTTGTTAAGGTTAAACGTCGAGCTTATAGACTTGACATGGCGCTTGGTTCCTTTTGTGGGATTCGTGTTGGGTGGAGCTCCGTCATCGGACTTTTTCCAGCTGTCGGTGACGTTCTAGATAGTAAGTCCACCCCTTTACCTACTCGGTCGCATGTGGATGAGAAAATACTGGAAAATAAATTTCATCGCTATCCCACATTATCTTCAAATGCCATACCAACAATTCTTCAGCCCTCCTAGCCCTAATGGTAGTCTGCACCGCCACCGAAGCCAACATCCCCAACTACATCATAGTCCGCATGCTATTCAACATCCTCCTCGACTTCCTAATTGGCCTCGTCCCACTCCTCGGCGACCTCGCAGACATGGCTTACAAAGCAAACACTCGCAATGCCATCATCCTCGAAGATTTTCTTCGTGGGCGTGGCGCAGAGAATATTCGGAGACAGGGACTACCTCCGCAACCGGATCCTTCTTTAACGGGGCAGGGCTCGGATATAGTTTTGAGTAATCAACCGGTTGCGCAGCCGCCGCCAAGTTATCAGGGAGGAAGAAGTGGAAAGGGATGGTTCAGTGGGTTGAGGGGTGGGGAGAGGGTGGGAGATGTGGAGGAGCAGAGGTATATGGGGGGACGGACGGGGGCGCAGGAGTCAGGGGTTAGGAGGGGCGGATGAGATTGGGAATATCTCTGGGGTTAAAGAGAGGTTCCCTTTATTGAATAAAGTGGGCAGAAAGTCGATATCTGGTTTGAGAAAATTAGCATCATGATATGACGTATTTGCGAATTGGGGGAGGAGGTGTTTTGATTCCCCTTTCCGATGAACTTTTCTTTACGGGGGACTTGAATAAAGGCTTCTCTTGTATACGCAATTTTAGGCTCGGCACGACCACATAACAAATGCAACGGCATTTACAACAACTCAATGAATGTATATAAAAAAAAAAAACCAAAAGATAGAAAAAATAATAAAAAAAAAATCATTTCCACCCTTATCTGCAATACATGCTCCAATATGCGCAGGTATACTGTCAAACAAACTATCGATTATTTCCTGAGGTGTTTGCTCCTAATCTTTGAGCAGACAGTGCTTCCCGGATAGCTGACGTCTCAGTGATTCTCAGGTAATTTTCTTCAATTTTATCCTTAAGCCAATTCCACACAGTTTCAATTGGATTGAGGTCCGGGGATGAGGGGGCTACTCGATTGAACAATATACCTCTTTTCCTGCTCTTCTTCAAGCTAACGATGGTGATGCAATGAGGCATCATTTCCCACGATGACCGGGCCAGGCCTATATGCGTGGACTTTAAAATAAAAAGGGTAGAGTTTCGGCTTTAACACCTGTTTGCGATAGCGAAACCAATCCACGCTTTTGACATCTGACTTTCTGATTATTTTTTTTTTCAACCCTCAAGATTTTTGCTCTCCCCCGCTTGACTTTGGAGGAACCTTTAGCACCTGCAGTTTTTTTCTGGCTGACTTCATTTTCCTTCCGCAGAATTTCTTGGGTGATAGTATGCCTGCGCGTATTGAAGCATGTATTGCAGATAAGGGTGGGAATGACCCTAACTTTTGATCTTTTATTTTGTGGTGAATGTAATGATTTAGATCTATTATTTTTTCTATCTTTTGGTTTTTTTTTCTTTATACTTTGAGTTGTAAATGTCGTTGCATTTGTTGTGTAGTCGTGCCGAGCCTGAACCGCGAACTAATTTGAGAAATGCGAGTAATTTCGTATGTATGACATCCCTTCACCATCCGAATCATCCCATATGAACCACAACGTATGAATCAGTAGTTATTTTTTCATGTTACTCTGGAACCTATACTAAATGCTTATCACGATACCCAAAGCCTATTTTGATATGCCATCTTGTGCTTTGAAGTGGTGCTTGATAATTTGAGCGTTTCGACTCGAAATTACCACGCAGAGCTTTTACCACCCATGAAACCTCGAAACAAATAATTCAACCGAAAGGGGATAGGGACGATTCCGCAACTGAAAGGAATAGTTCCCAAGTCCATAAATTGGCTAGGTAATATAGGAAACAAAAAAAGAAAAGAGCCGATCACGAGGAGACTCGAACTCCCAATCTTTGGTGTATTTGTTACCGAAAACCAACGCCTTAACCATTAGGCCACGCGACCTGCTTGAAGTAGATATAACACAAATTACTACTTCAGGTGTTAGTAATGAGGATGAACTAACTCGAGGACGCTACATATTCGAAATAAGGGGGAAGAAGACCCTTTAGACACAATTATTTCAAACAAGAAAAGTCCTTAGCCCAATTCACCGTTTCTTTAAATCAAAACAAACGTTTCCCCGTCGAGGGAAGGCGCGTGCTCGTCCCATGCCTGGGATTGCTAGTACAAAGGTAATCCGATGAAGAGCTCCACAATGCTTCTACAACTTGTCGTCCAAATTGAGCTTTATATGCCTCAAATAATTTTGTTGAGTAACGAAAATGTTCAATATACGAGCATAAATCGATATGTATTCTATCAAGTCTATCTATTTAGGTTCGTATAGCTCTTATACAGCTTTTCCACTTTAATCTCGGAAGTATCTCAGATATCCTCTGCTTGTCCGAACCGGCTCCCCTAACCCATTACTCAGGTGGCCGACAAGATTGTGCTCGATATGGGCTAGCAGGCTCTCAACAGAAAATATGAAATCGATATACCAGGCGCCAACGACACAATTAATAGGGCCTGTTCGGGTGTCTAGGCGAGGCAATATTGTGGTTTTGTAATGTCTTGGTATCCCGGTCGGGATACCACAGGTTCATGATCTATGAGTTTGGTTCACTGATGGCGCGTTCGGATGGACTTTTTTTTCTCTTTTTTTTTTTTTTAAGGTGGCCACACCGTGGCGGTGAAGCAATCATAATGACATACCGCTCGTACCAACGATTTCCACCACAGAAGCAGTACTAGAGTAGAAGTCTCTCGCTTAACCCCGAAAAAAAAAACCGGAATGGCCATACCCAATAGAGATGCTAGTTGGTTGGCTGCAAATGGTGTCGGGCATCCGTTCGCGGCTTCATGTAGCGGTGGGAAAATATCGCAACAATCCGCGGAACGTTTTGCTCCGGAGGTGAATACTGAAAACCATGGTTTCTAGCACATTCTCATGGTTTTGAGATCTAAATTTCCTGACATCCGAACAGGCCCTAAATCAAATCGTGTGCATACGTAGTTAACTACACACCTCGAAAAAAGTAGCGATTTTATGTTTTGTGTGCAAGATACATGTACTTGCACTAGAGTACGGCTCAAAAAATAGCTCGCCCGACTAATTCACATGTTAAGTCTTGCCCCATATCGTGAACTCAGTTATGTATCACAAACCCCGCAGTTTGATGTACTAGTACTCTACCAATTATACATGTAAGTGCTTATGATGATCAGCAAAGCCCCCCAGGTTACCGGTTATCAAGGCTATCTAGGCAATCTTGGCTATCTAAGCTATCTAGACTTCCCGAAGTACTAGTACATGTATGTCTATTGCTTATCTAACGTGTGAAATATAATATTACGTTATTTTCGGGCTCTAAACTAGCATTTCTAGGGCAGGTACTCTAGTAGAGAACCTACATAGATATTACATGTAGCTGTAGTTATCCTAGCTTAAAGATCAATTACCCTGGCCGAGGTAACGACATATGGCAGCACTTTAACACTCACCTCGTAACCTTTTGCATCATCGCTAGCAGCCAGCTCCAAATATTCCAAGTACCCTCCTTATCATCTCTACAAAATGAGAAGCTTACGAGGAAGCGAGGATTACATGCAGTAACGGGATAAGTTACCAAATGGGTAAGCTCTTGCCGCCGAGCAACATCCACTGCACGTAGCGTTTCATACTGTTTATCTGTCGTTACGTTCCTCCATTCAGTCTCTTCGCACTGCATACTAGCCCTGAATATATAGCATACGAGTACCAGTGAAGTGAAGTCAAGACCTCCAAAGCTGGGATATGGACGTTGGTAGAGTTACGGTTCCACAGACACTGGAGGTGAAACTTTATAGATTATTGGACCACGGATGGTTTGAGGATGTCTTCCAAGCTGAGTGGTACAATTGCAGACCTGTACCGAAAAAAACAAAAACAAACTAGAAAGTGATTATTATTTCCAGATCCCACCAGCGATTGAGTTGGATTTCATCCCTGGCGCCACACACATTATGTCTGGGATACTTCTTCACCAAAACAGCAGGAACAGGCAGCGATATGTGAGGGGGTGTGAGATGCCGACTTGCATGCACTCGGCTCTGGGTTCAGATAAGCTACGGGTCATGAGGCAGCCGTTGTCGCGCCTGAGTTTAAATACAACATATATCCGTGCTTATATCTTTCCCAGGAAAATATTGCACCTCCCATCTGTCTTGTAGGTAATCCGGACATTGGGTGTACCTCAAGCGTCATTGTTTACTCTCTTGCTTGCCCCTTCCCCCTCTTGAGATTTTATCAAGCGATTTTTCAACTTCGACGGTTGAGAGAGAAGAATATCGAGCTTTGGAGAATGGATTCCGACGTAAAGGCCTTTGACGGTCGCCCGTCTGCTTCTACGAGCATTTCTGATGAGATTCCAGTGGGCGTTGAGAGTAGCCATGTCGAGGGGGAAACGGCAAGAGTTATCGATCCAAAAGCAGAGAGGAGGTTGTGCAGGCGGTTTGATTTCAGATTGCTGCCGGTACTGGCTCTAATGTATCTGTTCAATGCGTAGGTGCTGCTTTTTCTGCATGTGTTTCCTCTACCTGTGTCTCTTTTTATGTGATTGGAATTTACAGAGGTAATTGTGTTCGTGCTATAGCCTCGATAAAGGAAACCTTGGAAATGCCAAAACGGACGGGTTTGACATTGACTTGGGCTTCACCGGGAATCAATATAATATCCTTCTCTCGGTGTTCTATGTCCCATATGTCTTATTCTCACCACCGGTAGCGATGCTGGGGAAGAAGTTTGGTCCCGCGAAAGTTCTGCCAATCCTCATGTTTACCTTTGGGAGCATGACGCTGCTGGGAGCGGCTTGTAGAAACTTTGGAGGGCTTATGGCTGGTGTGTAGTGTTATGTGTATTTTACTAATTAAATTTTAGTGAAATATACAAGCAACTAACTTTCTTTTGGCACAGTGAGATGGTTCTTAGGAATTGCTGAGAGCGGTTTCTTTCCTCTGGTAGGCTTAAATCTGGACTTGTCAGTATAGGTGAGAGATTGACTAATTGCTGAAGTTAAATAGGTCATTTACTACCTTACAACCTTTTACAGACGTGGAGAATTGGCCAGGAGGTTGGCAGTTTTCTATGCTGCTAGTAATATCGCAAATGCCTTCAGCGGTATAGGCCATCCTTCAAACATACGTCCAATCGAATTGGTCCTAATATAAAGTCTTCAGGTCTTCTCGCTTTCGGAGTATTCCAAATCCATAGCTCCATCCCCGGCTGGCGTTACCTCTTCATAATTGAGGGATCCTGCACCGTCCTTTTCGCTATCTTTGCATTCTTTTACCTTCCAGCGAGTGCAGCCAAAGCTAGTTTTCTAAATCAGGAAGAAAGAGATCTGGCATTTTATCGAATACAAATGGACAGTTCCTCTGTCGTCGATGAGAAATTCAATTTCAGAGATTCGATCAAAGTCTTCAAATTACCCGTTGCGTGGGCTTGGTTGGCAATCGAAATGTGTCTCGGTGTTCCGTTGCAGAGTGTCGCTTTGTTTCTGCCGCAGATTGTAGGAAGATTGGTGGGTACATCTTGAGATGGAATTCGGAATGATGGGCTGATTTTGCGAAATGGATTGCAGGGATATACTACTGTGAAAACTAACCTTTATACCGTTGGTATGTGAGAAACATTTTGAGGGTTGACGAGTACTGATTTGTGATTAGCCCCGAACGTAACAGGTGCCGTTATGCTTCTCATCTTGGCTTTCGCGTCGGATTCTGCCAGGTTAAGATTTCCATTTATTGCACTTGGTTAGTCCATATATCTAATTCAGGATACCGAGGCGAATATTTATTAATCATTTAGCCGTGCTTAGGTTTCTCATTTCCACTTATTGGGTTCATTATCTACGCCAGCATTAATGTACTCAGTGATCAGCAAATAGCTTACTTCGCTACTTTTATGATGTGCTGGGGAACTTCCGCACCTAGTGTATTGTTGTCGACTTGGTGTAAGCCACCTATCATAGCACAAGCCTACATGTGTTAACTAAATCTAGATAACAATAACCTTGCCCACGAAGGAAAGAGAGTAGCGCTCACTTCCGTTGGTGTTCCGGTACGCCGCTAATCCTCTAATTTAACCCAGCTCCCTCCATGAACATCTTCCTAACAAATATTCAGGTCGCAAACATGATGGGCATAGTAAGCTCCAATATCTTTCGCGCACAAGACGCACCAGACTACATACGTACCTCTTCCCCCATCACCATCACCTTCTCCTTTATCATATCCCTCTAACCAATACTCCTCTAGCGGCATTAATAACCACCGCCTGTTTCGGGGCCGTCGGCCTCCTCTTCGCTGCATCCCTGGGAACTTTTATGATCTTTGACAATCGAAGACGGAATAAAGAACAGGGGGTACAACTTGAGGCTAGAGACGTTCCTACAAAGATGTTGAAGGACGGACCGGCTTCGCCGAATTTCAGATGGTTTTTGTAGACCCATTCAATTACGGTGGTATGAAGTTATGGTTATGACGGTAAAGAGGTCGAAAAGAGGCAAGGATTATATCGAGACGATTTAAATAAATGAAATGACAAGTGATGAATGCATGCATCGCGGAACTTTTTTTCGCTGTGAATTGAAGTGGAGTAAGCAAAACACTCGTAGTCAAAATGAAAGGGGATTTTCTGAGAAAGGATAGCGAGGTACAGATGACGACACCAGTACATCCAATGCAGATAACGAACAATACAAGATAGCTTTTGCAGGGAGCATGTAAAAGCAAAGATGGAGGATATGTCATGTATTTGCAGTGAAGTATTGTTTATGTGCACTATGTGTCATTCGGACAAAAGATCCGTCGGGCAACTTGATATGAAGGTTGTACTTACCTGTGCCTGTATAAACCCATATTTTCTCCCTGTTCGTTGCTTGATATCGGTTCTTCATCGGCATGAGACTTGTTCTCGCAAACTTAGTTTTCGCTTCTATCACTCCCTAACTTTCGGAGTACATCACTTTCGGGGAAGACACTTTGCCTTGCCTAGCGAAGGATTTTCTGTATTTTGAAAGTCTTTGCTCCATTTCCTCTCGACGACATTATCTCATTATCTTCACCGTTCCCTTTATCTATACCTCGAACTAATCTGATAACTCCAATCAAATACAATCTCCTTTTCTGAACTCCGAACTTTCCCCTTCCTTTTTTCGACACTCCCACTTTTTTATCCCCTTGAGCCCCTTCCTTTGCTACCATGATTACATGGAGCCAAGTACAACGCCGGCAGACTTCGTATGTATGTGCACACTGCAAAGGCTGTTACTCTCCAGCCAGATAGATATTTTCTTTCGGAGGGCTTCTTTGCCTCAATTAAACCATTTATTTTGATCTCTCCATTTTTGAGTAGAATGAAGTTTTTCTAATTTACTATAGGTCGCAATGCTATGATAGAGGTATGAACGGGCGGGCTTGTGGGTGGTATTAAGACTAACGCCGTTGCGCAATCATTAGAACGAGTACGTTACTTTATTAAGCGGACCCAGAATTAGCGCGTCTTGCTTCAATCACGTGATACAAGTACTCCTTAGCGCAACCCCCCAAATGTTTGATTTTACATCAATGGGAGGCTCGGAGTCGCCACTGCTTCCGTCTCCTCAACACCACAACTCGTTATGGGGAAAGTTAAGCTTGCACCCCACCCCATTCTTCCGTACAATAACTAACTTCTCAGCAGGCACCGACAAACTCTACATAACGCACAGCGAATGGAGCAGCAACGACTTCGGCGCCTCAACGGGCTACGCTGCGAAGGCTGCGCTCCCGTTCAAAAAACTGCCATATAACTACTGCGCGCTGTCCCTGCAACCGTATTCCCATCCTGTGTGCACGGCCAATGGCACGGTCTTCGATCTTATGAATATCATACCCTGGCTAAAAAACCACGGGACGAATCCGGTTACTGGAGAAAAGTTGCGATATGACGAGTTGTTGAAGCTCAACATGCATAAAAACGACGACGGGGAATATTGTGACCCCGTGACGTTTAAAGTTTTCACCGACAACACGCACATAGTCGCACTGAAGACCTCGGGGAATGTGTTTGCCTGGGATACCATCGAGAGGCTGAATATCAAAGCGAAGATGTGGAGGGATCTAGTCAACGATGAAGAGTTCTCTAGAAAAGATATCATCACGCTGCAGGATCCTCATAATCTGGGCAACCGGGATATGTCGGGTTTCAAGTATCTAAAGGAGGGGGTGAGTACCATAACACCAGAACAAGAAGCAGAAAGAGCAAACCCCCTGAACAACATCAACCTCTCTGCCACCGGTTCCTCAGCGAAAATTCTCGCCGCAAAAGCCGCCGTAGCAAAAGCGCGTGCTGCCAAATCCGAGGACCCCAACCATAATCCCTCATTGCCCTCCAAACCCTCTTGCGCAATTACAAAGACTGGGGCGAAGGCAGTTAATACCCCGAGGGCAGCGATCCCTTATAACGCCGCAAGACACACAACAGGGAAGGCGGCGGCTTCGCTGACGTCGACATCGTTGACGCCGCACACCAGTTTGGAAAGAGCGTTGTTGTCGGATGAGGAGTATATGCTGAAGCCGAAGAGGATCAAAATTAAGGGGTATGCGAGGATCGCGATGAATCTCGGGAATTTGAATATCGAGCTGCATACAGATTATGCGCCGAAGGCGGTGTATAATTTTGTTATGTTGGCGAAGAAGGGATATTATAAGAATGTTATGTTTCATCGGAACATCAGGAATTTCATGGTATTTTACCCTTTTCCCTTTGCCCCACTGTTTTACAGTATGGCGGTGAGTAGTGAAGAAGAGGTGTTGATATGGAGTTACAAACAGATCCAAGGCGGAGATCCGACAGCTACAGGTCGCGGCGGTACTAGTTACTGGGGTAAAAATTTCGACGACGAATTCGAGTCCCCCCTCCTACACGACTCCCGGGGTGTCGTCTCCATGGCAAATAAAGGCAAAAACACCAACTCTTCCCAATTCTTCATACTCTACCGCCCAGCAAAGCACCTCGACCGCAAACACACAATCTTCGGCAAAGTCGTTGGGGGTCTCGATGTTTTGGATAAAATGGAGACTACACGAACAGGCGAGGGTGATAGACCGCTAGAAGATATCGTCATCAAGGAAGTCGTCGTATTTGTTGACCCGTTTGAAGAGTTTCAGAAGAAGAGGCGTGAGGCAGAGGAACAGGAGAAGATTGAGGCTGAACGGAGAAGGGTTGGGACCGAGGACGATCGGACTACGTGGACGGGGAAAAGGTTGCGGCCTGATGGGAAGAATGTGGAGGCTGAGAGCGCTATGGAGGTCGGGAAGTATTTGAAGAATGCGGTGAAGAAGGAGGAGGAGGTTGAGATTGTGGAGGAGGTTGAGAACGACTTTGTTTACGAGGAGCCTGTGAAAAAGAAGGTGCGCAAGGGGGGTGGGTTCGGGAATTTCGATAGTTGGTAATTGTTCATGATGTAATGATAGCTTGCATACGAGTCTCGGAGCATGAAAATTGTACACTTTGTTTCTCTTACATCCATATCCAAAAATTCGTAGTACATACCAATATTCAATCCGGAACCAAGTATATATTTGATACCCCGTTTCCAAGAGGGACTCCAATACCTTGTGGTATTTTACAAAAATACAATCTATCCAAAACTCTAAGATGACGTCGCGGTCTTACCCCAAGCGTTCTGTAGCCCTATGATTGCTGCCACGGTCCCCAGGGCTCCGACAACGGGTTGGCTGAGTGCGCCACCCTCCACGGACCAATGGACCTAGTTGCGCCAGAATCACCATCAGTCACTCGGTCTTTAAAAAATCCGAAACTAATCAACAAGCACTTGAAAACACAAAACACAAAACGAAAACAAAGCAAAAATCATTGCTGCTGCAGCAACACCATCTCAACGATCCGGGGAAGCTCCACCGTCAAAGGCGCGTATGCGCAATTGCTTAACACCTGTCTCCACCAGGCCCACTCCTCAGCCCAATCAACCGTCAGTAACTCTCCCTTCTCCTCCTTCCCGCCGAAGAGCTGTCTCCGCCCCTTCCGGGCCCTAACCCGCAAGGTGTGTTCCCGCCTCAGCTTGATAAATTCCAGCCCCACATGCGCCATCCAGAATCGGGAACTCCACAGCCACATCTTATTCTGTTTCTTCCGATCAATCGGCAGAACTCCGTGCTGTCCTAGATATGCTGCGTTCTCGAGAATTTGATATCCTACATTCACCAGGACTTGTGCAACGGCAACCGTCTGCAGTGTTGTATCTTTCAACGGCTTTCCGATAACCCCACGACCCCACTCCCAGATTCCGAATAGACCCCAGAGACGCAGGAATATGCGGACATCGCTGATCAGTGAATTCAGTACTCGGAGTCGCTTTCCGATCCTATCGACCGTAACTGCTGACGGCGGAACGATAAACAATGGTACCGGTGTCGGTAGCGGGATTGTTAAGAGCGTCGACAGCCGGCCGAGAAAGGGCGTAACGAGCTGGATAGTGTAGGCGATCGTCATGAGGACTTTGTCCATACCGGCGGTGGTCGACATCAATCTGATTTGTGTTAACTAGCCGGTCGACGGGAGGGGCTGGAGAGGGACCGACCGGTTCACGCGGGAGATGAAGGCATTGGTGTCCTTGATTGTCCACGTCCGCACGTGTTTGTGGAGGGTGGAGGCCTTCTTTGCAAATGCTCCGATGTCGGCGGTGGAGGGAACGGAGCCGGAGGAGGGCGCGGGGAGCGCCATGTTGGGTGTTTGGTGGACACGTAAAACGGCGCTAGGGCGTTGCGGATGGTGGCAGCGGGGGTACCTCTCTCTATGCTTATGCTTGGGGGTGTTGGTGGGCAGTGGGTGTATGGGGAGATGTGTAGGACGTGTAGGTAGATGAAATCTCGGGATCTTGGAGAGGAGGTGTCATGCAGGAGAGCAGGAGGTGCTGGTCGCTGCTGAAGAAGAGGACGGACCATCATCTGGGGAGCGGTGGGCTGTCACTGGGCCGCATGTGTCAAGGTGTCGCTCGCGGTGTTGGCGTCCGTGTCCAGTGGGGAGCGTTGGCGGCCCGTGGACGGACCTCGGCACTAGCAACGATGGCTAATCAGGGGCAGGCCGGACTCATGGCGAAATGCTGGTGCCCAACTTATGTACATGTACTAGTAATGTACATGATGTACTCGTACTCGAGTGCTCCACAGTAGAATACTTTACTTCGCAGTAATGTATAAGTTCATGTGCTCTGTAAAAGCGACTTCTCTGTACATGCACCTACTATATAGCAGATGCAGAGCTCCTTCGAGCCTTGCCGGCGAAGGCGCGGGGATTCTTGCACCGTACTTCTTCCATCTGGATCCCGCAAATGGAGATACAGTGCCGGCAGTGCTCCCTTCGCGCAGGAACAATGGCCGCCCGAATACCTATATATACATACTATTAAGTAGAGTAAATGCATAGGTTGATAGGTATTGTGTTATATTAAATAACCTCTTTCTCGGAAAAACTTTTTTCCACAGAAGGCGCAAGCCTCAACGATGGCTCCAACTTCCCAACCGCGGAATCAATGCCCCAACACTTTTGTTATGCACCCAATCGCGAACACCGCCGCACTCCAAATCCTCCACGAACTCACGGCGATAAGACCAAGCTGATTTCTTCCCACGATAAAAAAGCGACACCGATAAAACGAACGGAGGCGTCATGGATCGATCTCGAGGAAGGTCCCTAAAGGACAAGTAGTATGTTTCCCTCCCCTCCAACAGCCGTACATACCTAATTCCCGTGCAGTTTGATTACCTACAACTCCATCTCTGCGCTTCTCTGGATGGGAGTCCTCGGGCGCACAATTCTTCTGCTTCCGCTTGTCGGTATTGAAAATGTGTATGCCGGTGTTGGAGACTATACCCGGTGGACGCAAACTCTAGCGTTGCTCGAAATCGTGCATATCGTTCTCGGTACCCCTCTCCTTCAATAATCCAGACATGATGATGCTAACGAGGAAAAGGACTTCTCCGATCTTCCTTATCCACAACGATCCTCCAAGTCTCCTCCCGCATTCTTCTGGTATGGGGCATCGCACACCTTTTCCAAGCACCCCAGGAATCCCTCGCATACTCCACGATGTTGATGGCGTGGAGCGTCACTGAGGTGTGCCGGTATACTTACTATGCAATCAACATTATTGGAAAGACTCCGAGTTTTCTTACTTGGTTGCGGTATGTCTTCCCCGCTCCACTTCTCTGTTCCAGGCTGATGAAATTAGATACAACACCTTCTTCGTCCTGTACCCTCTCGGTGCCGGTAGTGAGGCTTGGTGTATTTGGCGCTCGTTGAACGAGGCGAAGGAGTTCAGTGTGCCGTATTATTATGCTCTTGTTGCTATTTTGCTTTCGTATGCGCCGGGTATGTATACCGAGGCCGTCTTTCTTGAGGTTAATTGCGGCACTGACATAAAAGATATAGGACTCTATAATCAGTACACTCATATGATTAAGCAGCGCAGAAAGAATATCAGGGGGAAGAAAAGAATGAATTAACCACTTCTTGGACAATGCATGGATATTACGAGATGGATTTTTTTTTTTTCTTTTTTTCCATTTCTGACGGAGGAGGATATACCCGCACTGGGGAGTAAAAGAGATTCAAGTTGTATAGTTAATGAAGAAAATATAAGTTTCATCTGCGGAGCCGCATTTATTGCATGCTATTAACTAATTTTACTTCGACTTCAAATGAAAAGAAGCAAGGAATTGATTTTTGTATCATGCCATTGTTCTTATATTCGGACTTATCACGCGCTTTGAAGATCTGCGCATATATGTATGGTGGCAGGATCCTCGGTAGGATACTGCGGCTCTGTTTGCGGCTCTTCACATCCCTTCCGACCCTCCCCGCACCATTAGCGTAACGAAAACTTTGCTATACATTCTCCCAAAGACTCACCTCAACACTGTCCACAAGCGACTTTTTTTTTGATTTTTGTCCGCAACACCAATTGAATATGCCCCCCAAACCCAAACCCAAGCCGCGCCCGGTGCCACGACGAGGGACAGCGAGCTCTACGCCGGGCGAGGGAGGTGAAAACTTAGGACAAAATGCACCACCCGAGGGGGCAGCAGCTTCCACCACGGCGTTCCCGACAGCAGCAGAAGTCGTACCTGCAACGTCAATTGCTCCGCCTGCTGGTCGACTCGATTCATTGTCAACAAGGCCCGCAACGGCAGGCAGTGCACGAGGCGCACCACTTAAATTCAAACCCAAATTTGTGCAGCGGAAGACGAAGGAGTAAGCTCTTTTTTCCGGGTCTTTTCGAGTCGAGCGAGGAACAAGGCTCTGCTGGAGATAGAGATACAGTGGGAGATCGAGAGTAATACTAATCATAGTAGAGAACGAGAACAGCTCGAAGCTAAATATACCAGTACCTCTGCCAGCATGTTTTCCCGAGGGCCATCTTCGAGAGGCCCGAGGGGAAGGGGGAGAGGTGGGAGAGGTCGGGGCGGATTGAGCGGAGCTTCCAGTAGGGATCAGGGACTAGTTACTGGAGCTTCTGGTCCTTTTTCTATGGGAAGTGTTATCTCTGGTATTTTCTCAAGCTCCTTCAATAGCGCCCTCTAAAATTTTCACTAATTCCCCACAGGCCGTCAGAAGATTGCTGTTGAGCGCGGCCTTGATTACAAGTCTAAGCAGTCACTATCTTCTTCCTTCAAAGGCAAGATGAAGTTCGAGGGTGAAAACGGCGAAACAAAAGCGGAATATTCTTCGTCCGACGAATCCGACGGGCCTAAGATGGATGTCGAGTACATAGCTCTGTTGGATGAGAAATCGGAAGATGAAGACGGCGACAAAGAGATGGACCGAGAAGCACTTTGGGGGGCAGGAGCGCCAGTTCGTGTCGCGAGGAGCGAACATGTCGATCGCACAACACTCGTCAATACCGAAGCTTCCACCAAGAAGGGCAAGGAATTGAAGGGCAAGGGAAAAGGTAAAGGGAAGGAGAAGGAGTCTATACTTCAGGATGGAATCACAATTAAGGATGAGCCCGTCGATGACGACGTGTTTCTCCTTGATGGACCGAGTTCGCCGGAGACTAAAAAGGTCATTAAACCGAATGAGAGCCCGGAGGCGAAGAGGAAGGCTCCTAGGAGAATGTCGAATAGTCGCAAGTATATGACACCGCAGCATCTAATCGAGCAGGAGAGGAGAGAGGCGGAACATGTGTTGAATTTGAAAGAGTTGCTTGGGGATTTGCCTGCTGGGGACGGTGATGTGGAAATGGTATGTTCGCATGAAACTCTACCAACTTTCGGTAAAAGAGACACCCATTAACAAAACAAAACCCAAAGACCGAAGGAACACGCGGCCGTAATCCCGACCTTGAAAACCAGATTTTCATATTCCAGGTCCCCAACTTCCTTCCCCCCATGGTACCTACTGATACCCCCGAAGACACTATCAAATCCGAGCCCATCGGCGTCGACAAAGCTACCACCGCCGACACCGCCAACCCCTCTATCAAGACCGAATCCTCCTCACCCTCCAAACCACCCCCAAAGAAGCTTTCCGTAAAAGCTCAAGAAGCTCTCCTCGACGCTCCTCCCTCTGCTGGGATCATCGGCCAGCTCCGCCTTCACAAATCCGGCCGCATGACTATGCTCTGGGGAGGTGGCGGCGGCGAAGAGCCAATTGAGTTCGAGGTGAACCGCGGAACACCGTGCTTGTTCTTACAGGAGGTCGTGGTTATGAAGGAAGAGTCTCCCTGGGGCGACGAAGACGTGGATGAGAAGGGAAGACGGAAGGGTGTTGTCTATAGCATGGGTCAAGTGAAAGGGAAATGGATCCTTAGTCCGAATATCGAGCAGCTGCTGAATGCGATAAAGAAGGCGAGGAGAAAGAAGAAGTTGAAGAAGGAGAGGGAGGAAGATGCCAGCTTTGAGACTTCTATCGAGTCTGAGTATGAGGACGAGGATGAAGAATAGGCCTCGTCGGGATCCTCTGGAGCTTTGTTGTAGAGTAATTCTCTTTCTTTTTCCACTAGTATCCCTTTACGGCCTCCGGAAATTGTACGGTTATAAAAACTAGTTTTTTTTACTTGTGTGTTCATATGTTCTCAAGTCTGCTTTTTTAGTAAAAGTGATTTCCATGCACCTCAAAAGTCCAAGCCAGCTGTGTATGAATATATTCCAAATTCTGCATGTTCTCAATTTCCCTTATCGATAAGTCGCCCAGAACGCTTGGCGAATGACTAATGGCTATCAAGACCGCCAAGCGAAAAGAAAATATTTCTGCGGCCCTGATTTCTTGTTTCGCGCTCTTTCAAAGGTGTTTTTTTCTACCATTCCACCCTGATTCCACCACTCGTTGTAGCAAAACAAAAAGGGCGAGCGGCTTAGCAAGGAACCCTTTGCGTTTTCTGTTTTTTTTTTTTTTGTTTTTTTTTTGTTCTTTTTTTTTCTTTTTTTTAAAAAAAAAACTCAATACACTTCCGATCTATATCCACGATCGTGTCTCCGCAGGGCCCCTTTCGTCACCCGAAGCAATGGCTGCTGTCAATCCTAAGGGTAAGCTCTTTCTCTCGTATTCCCCGGAGTGCACGGTGGAACAAGGTACTGATGAAAACTATAGCGTTTCCCCTTGCCGACCAGGCGCTCACCCAGCAGATTTTGGATATTGTCCAGCAGGCGTCTCACTACCGCCAATTGAAGAAGGGTGCTAACGAAGGTATTTCCCCTTCTAACATTTCTCTTCTACCATTCCTTCCTCAGTACTAACACTCGCCACAGCCACAAAAACCCTCAACCGCGGTATCTCCGAGTTCATTGTCCTCGCCGCCGACACCGCCCCCCTGGAGATCCTCCTCCACCTCCCTCTTCTCTGCGAAGACAAGAACGTCCCTTACGTGTTCGTTCCCTCCAAGATCGCCTTGGGAAGAGCGTGCGGTGTTAGCAGGGCTGTGATCTCTGCGAGTGTTACCAGTAATGAGGCATCCGAACTACAGGGACAGATCCGGGCTGTCAAGGATAAGATTGAGAGATTGTTGATTTAAGTGGCGATTTTGGAAAGCGTGGAAAGGTGTAAATGGGGAATAGTGGATGTACGATTGGTTCATGTGATGTAATTGATGATAGATTACTGCCCGAAATTGTGAGCTCGCGCTGAAAATTTATAACTTTGCATCCATGTCCCGCAATACCTGGGTACTTAAAGCAAAATTTCGCCCACTTGTATGCGTGTAGCCATCTGAACGGGGTCCGAATGTGCGTGCCTGTGGCCAAGAGCCATTCTCATATCCCAATTATCATAATTTACGAGGTACATGATACTAGTACCTACATAATTTTTCAAGTCTCTTCCGCCAGTTCAAGGGCTCGGTACAGAGTATACTTGGCATCGTCCGCACGTGGCCACGAATCTCAAATGACGTAAGCTTTAATTAAATTCTGGATGTTTCAACACCTTCAGCTTCAGTTTCCCTTCTCTCGTTTTGTGTACTACCCTGCGAAGGTTTCTGTGCTGTTAAGGACTTTTTTAAACCACCAGCATCTTCCACCGGCATCCTCGCATAATAAGCCAGTCACTTCGAAAATGGCATCTGTTTTACGTACATAAAACGCAATTCAGATATTGTTTTTTGCAGATACATGGCTAACTTATCCCACAGCAAACGAACTGATGCTGAACGTTTTATCTTTTCTAAACTGGAAGCAAAGGCTCGACTGCTCCCTCGTTTCCGTACGCATCCTCTCAAATTACCGCCCAGTACTCCATTCCAGCTAACATATATAAAAAAAAAAAAAAAAAAAAAAAAAAAAGAAGCGCTTCAAGCATCTCGTCGATGAACCATCATACTGGCGTAGCCAGGTCGAACAGGTTTTCCGCGTCCCGAGAAAGGAACTGAGCCAGCCGAATGAATCCCAAGAACACTTCAAACTCCTTGTAACCGCTAGACTTTATACATGGGGTGATGCAACGGGAAACAGGTTAGGATTCAGTGAGTTGGTTGGAAATCATGAAGAGCATGGTGTCCGTGGCGTATCGCTTCCAACAGAGGTTGAGTCTATGAGGGGACACACAGTTGTGGATTTGAAAATGGGGTGGGTAGCCGATATTATATTATGGAGTTGAGATTGATTTATGAGAAACAGAGGCAGTGCGACATATGTTCTCAACTCCGCAGGCCAAGTGTATTGTTCAGGTACGGACAGTAGAGGGTATTCGATGAACAATTTCACCGAACCGTTGAGTATGCCACCGGTATGCCAAATATCTGCCAGTTTGGAATACATGCTAGCCCTCTCAGATC
Organism: Phymatotrichopsis omnivora; assembly: GCA_016880775.1. NCBI lineage: Eukaryota > Fungi > Ascomycota > Pezizomycetes > Pezizales > Rhizinaceae > Phymatotrichopsis > Phymatotrichopsis omnivora. Next base: position 19,105 of record JABYPW010000730.1, read on the forward strand.
ATGGAGAGATATATTTCTTTCACGGTCTTGGGTATGGTATATTACCTGTCCAATTTAGCAATATTGCGACGATCAAACATGACCCAAAGAAAAGGGACATAATTAAGAGACACGGGGCTGTCACGAAAATTATGTCTGGAATGATGTACAACAGCGCGTTCGTTGAAGGGTATGGAATAGTGGTTTGGAACCAAAACGATGAGAAGATGATCCTTACGGAGAAAGTCAACACCGTCCAGGAAATAGTCATCCCCGGAACCGCAGGCTTGAGCGAACCCGGCTCAGACCTATTTACTCGAGATGGTGCAGGGTTCAGGATGGGTGATATCAGAGACTATGCCATGCTCAGGAAGCATGTTGTTTTCGTTACAGAAGACGGCAAAGTATATACTTGCGAAATCCCCGACCGCGACAAAGAAATTGTAGCTCCAGTTCGACTTTTTGCCTTCGAAGCACCGCAAGGTGTGAGTCCTATTGTCTACATCTCCGGAAGTTACAGCAGATTCGCGGTACACAGTCGAAGTGGACTGGTATTTATGGGACTGGAAACAATGCTTGTGGAAGCTTTGAGAAACAACGATCCCAGCCGTCCAGAAGTTCAACCTCTTGTTATCCCCGAGCTGCAGAATCTTGGGGTTGTACAAATGGCTGCAGGAGATACCCATTGGCTTGCGCGGACAAAGGACTACAGAATTTTTAGTCTTGGAGTAGAGGCAGAACATTGTGGATGTTTGGGATTGGGGGGGGAGAGACAGTCGGCCAGGAGAGGCGTGGTTCCCGCGGAGAAAACAGAAAACGGACACAGAAATCACACCGGAAACCTTGTGGCGGAAAAACCGTTGGAAGTTTTCTTTGGGGTACAGCCGTTCACACCGAATACCCTTGCATATAAAGGGTACTTAGAGATGGACGGTGAGAATTATAAGGCATTCACTGTAGCGGCGGGTGGATGGCATTCGGGGGCATTAGTGTTTATCACTGAACCGAAGAAAGACAAGGGGAAAAGGAAAGAGAATGAGGAAATAATGAATATTGAAATGGAGGATCTGACAGGAAATCAATATGGTTATCCCAAGACGATGGAAGAACATGGCCATTGGGATCGAATTATGCATATCCAAAGCGCTGTGACGGGCATCAGTGGTGGACTATGGACTCAATACAAGGAGAAGGGCCCGCGCTCTACCTTTGGCCTCGACGGAAGCGAAGAGCCCCATGAATATGTACACGAAAAGTCGCAAAAGGTGAGCAGTACATCAGCTGCTCAAAGCAAGGCCTCTGGGAATTCCGGAGGTGATGAGAGGGCTAGAGAGGAACAGAATTTTGAACAAAAAATTAAACCTCCGAATGAACATGGGCATAGGGATGGCATTGTTGGAATGGAAAGTGCAGCCAAAGGTATGCGTGGAAGCCTTTCGAGCCAGTCCATGGCTGCGGGGGGGAAAAGTGCGTTTAATTTTAATCCGAATGCAACTAGCTTCACTATGAGTGGGCATTCTTCTGGCAGAAATACTAGACCTGAATTACCGAAGAAGGGTGGGGTTAGGAGAAGAAAGGCTGAGGATAATGTCCCTCGGAAGCATGAGTAAGGGGATTAGTGTCGGTTATTGAATAAGGCTGAGATAGGGTGCGGGGTTTATCTGATAATAGGGATTACTTAATGTTTTTGCTTTAAGCTCACGGAATAGGCATTCTGTTAGGGAGTTTGGCTTCTTTACGCTTGTGCTGCTTGATTGGTTTTTATCTATTAGGCTTTTATGAATACACCCAGCGCCAATAGTGGTTATGGAAAAAAAAGTAAAAAAGATCAAAAGCTTGTCGTTGGACGAGGGTTTCATTATTTCGACCCATACATGTACTTGGCTAATCCTGGCTTGAGTTGTTACTAGTGGCGCCGTCAGCACCGCTCCTACCGAAATTGCCAATAGTAGTATCTAGATCTAGATCTACTTTAAAGCTTGCTGTTAGCTATAAACGGTAATCTTTGTACTAGGGTTCCAACTTCTAGACATTATTTAATTGACAACACAGCTTTGAATCCTCGGAGAAAAGTAGCCTTCGGATCAGCGTTATGCATCAAAAGGGAATTCTGCTTCCTCCACGTCAAGTCTATATATCGCGAGATCGAGCGTTACCGTATCGAGCGTTACCGTGCGATAACGCTTGGATATCTTTCCGAAGTTTTGAAGTAAATCCCCCCAGGGAGGAAGGAAGGTGAGAAGAGAACATACATTCCTGGCACTTATGAAAAATCTAATCACCTGATCGTGCACCGGCTGCTCTCTTTTTTTTTTTTTTTTTTTTTTTTTTTTTGCCCCCTCA